>SNQJ01S0213702.1:0-15712 GCA_010110895.2 Picea sitchensis | reverse complement strand
TCAACCTGTACCACAAAAAAGTGCATCAACCATGCACCAACCTGTAATAAACCTGTACCATAAACAAGTGCATCAACTATGCACCAACATGTAATCAACATGTACCATAAACAAGTGCATCCAACCATGTGCCAAGTATGTACGAATCATGTGTCAACTACTCATCAACTATGACTCATCAATATGTACCAACATCATCAACTATACACCTCATGTATGTGTGCCAACTCATCAACTACTTGTCTCAACCATGTACTCAACATGTACCTCAAACAAAATCCATCATCAATTTCATCATCCAAATCTGATTTGTAGCTCTGTAATAGACCTTGTGTATATGATCACATTCCTTCAAACCTTCCTTAACTTTAAAAGCAAGAGACTAGCATTTTCATCAAACTTTTATTTAGTCTCACATGCCTAGTTTTGGATTAGTCAACAACCCTAACTTGAAGTAATCATAACTTTGAACCTATAATGTATAAATATATGAAACTGATATACAAAGTTAATCACTGTCATATATACCATCAGAAACCTATACCAATAAATCTGAACTATGCATCAACCATGCATCAACCCACTCTCAACTCAGAATCAACCTGTATTTCATAAACAAGTGCATCAATCCATGCACCAACTCAGTAATCAACTTGTACCATAAACATGCATCCAACCATGTGCCAAGTATGTACCAATCATGTGTCAACTACTCATCAACTATGACTCATCAATATATACCAACATCATCAACTATGCACTCCTACAAAGTAAAAGCAGCCAACCATCAACTACTTGTCTCAACCATGTACTCAACATGTACCTCAAACTAAAATCCTCATTAATTTCTATCATACAAATCTAATTTGTAGCTCTGTAATAGACCTTGGTGTATATGGACACATTCCTACAAACTCTCCTTAACTTAAAAACAAGAGACTAGGCATTTTCATCAAACTTTTATTTAGTCTCACATGCCTAGTTTTGGATTAATAACAACCCTAACTTGAAGTAATCATAACTTTAAACATGTAATGGCAAAGATATGAAACTGATATACAATGTCTTTAGTAAGTATGCAATTCCTCCAAGTGGCACTACTTGAACCTTTAAAAGGGGTTATAGCAAAATGGCATACCTTTATGAATACTAGCTTATTCTTGAGAGCTTAATTAGAGCATTCTCAGACAAAATATTTTGATGAAATGATCTGAAACTATTACACAAAAATACTAGAGAGACTATTATACCATCACCAAAACAATTGGTCACACTGGAATTTGTATTTGTTATGAAGAAGTTATGATGTTTTTACCTGAAACACCCATCTTTGACTAGTTTCAGGATCACAATAAACCCTATTTTCACAGAGTGTAACTCCAAAATACAATGAACCACAAGCTGAATTGTTAAACACAGATACTTGGATATGTTTTCTCACTCTGTATAGCAATTTCAGGATCTAGGATCATTATATAAAAAAAGTTATAGTAAAATGTGGTGAGATGACCTCAAAATAACATACTTTAGAAAGCACCATCAAAAGAATTTATCCCTTCTTGCATTTTCTGACCTTCTTTCACTTTCCTCAGAATTTAGCTTAGATGTCATTTGCATACCTCAGACACCTACAAATATTCAATATCTCAAGTTTGATTCAAAATGAGAGAGCCTTGTCTCTTATTTATACTCCAAGCAGCTTCCTTAAAACATATTCTAGTCACTTGGCCCCACTCCTTCCTTATTTTTAAGGTTGGGTCCACTTCTACTTTCTCCATTAAAATTATTATTGAAATAATTTATTTTGTATTCACTTTGAATTATAATACACCATCACTTCATCACTTTTATTATTTACCTTTTTAAAACTCTTAAACCATTTGGATTACTTTGACCTTTTGGGGGCTTCTAGATGACATATGAGGGTCCTCCAACTTCTCGTATAACAAAATTCTCAAACCGTGAGGAGTTATGTGACGCTTCCACATACTAACAATGTGAAATGGAATGACATGTAATATCCATATAGAATATTATTATCTGAAAATATATCATAACTCATACCATTACCCATCAAAACAAACTTGGATCCATTACCCAAACCCGGTCTCCAACTTCTCATTGCCATAACTCTCTAACTCCTCAAAGTTAGAGATTTATAGCCATGTGACGTTCCACATACCAATCGAAATGACATGACAAGAACTATCCATCTAGGATATTTTCTCCAGTAAATTCACTTTCCTTCATCTCATTATTCCACACCACATGGGTCTCTTCTTTTACTCCACAAAGCGCCTTCCCATGAGGGCTCTCACCATAAGGGGACCACTTTTGGAGTTCATCCATATTTACTTCTATCAACCATGACAATAAAATAATGAGTCATATTTACATCAAACACTATTGGGTCCATTACCCAAACCTTTGTGCTATGAGTCTTTTAAGGGTTGACATCAATGAAACCAACCTTAATCAACATATATCGTTGTCTATTCTTCTTCTTTTTGTGCTTAGCTTCAACAACCAGCTTGGAGAAGGTTTTTGGTAATTCCATGCATGAAAACCCACAAGTAGTACTAGACATTTCATTGTTACTCACAGATCCTTAATACATCGTTGTATTGTTTCATAGTTGCATTACATTGTAGCATCATTGTTGCAACATCTCATTCTCTCCTTTTTGATAAAGGAAATATGCCAATGGAATGTGTTTTCCTTACTGGTCAAGTAACTATTAGGAGTACAAAATTCTAAGAGAAAAAATTTTATATTCCTATCCTAGTTGGATGAAATGAGTGTATATGGAACGATGCATTGTTTCTTAACAATCACATGCTTTCATTTCTACACCCATTGAAGAGGATATAGGTGAGTATGGTCAACACTTTTCAACTTCAATCTTCTTGTCATTTCTAGAGAGATTATGTCTTCCATCTTTCACTCTCAATAATAACATGCACTTGCTATCCTTTCCTTGAAAACTTGGTATGGAACACTATCTCTCATTCTTCTTCTCCCTTTGGCATTGTGGATAAGAATATTTTGGAATTTCTCTATTAGTATGGAGTGTTGCAAGGATGGCATGTGCTTAGGTAGAACACCATGGGTTTGTTGCAATGGAGATGTGGTTGGACTGCTAATGTTAACAACAAGACATGTTGGAGGTTCCAAATTAGTATCACTATTCTTACATGCATTCATGATCATGGTTTGCTTTCGCACTATGCAATTTTTATTTGAATTGGTGGATGTTTGATGATGACCACACCACATTCCATATGTGGGGTTCTTGAAACTAGTATTTTGAGAACCTTATGTATATTGTTTTTTCTTCCAATGGAACTTGCAAGATTGGAATTAGATGTCCTTTTAAAAAAGTGATTGAAGAAATTTTGGGGTACTCCTTTGTTGGGTCCACTATATCTCTTGAACTTCCCTTCCAAATTTGTTGCAATAAGCATCACTCAACTTCTTCATAGTTAGGAATTCCATTTCTTCCATAAGGTACTAGTGCAAGAATGCATTGATTTTGAGAACCCTCAAGAATTTATGGATTTTGTCATTCACCTTAATCAATGTTTGGTGGTACTTTGCAATGCAGTTTAGAATAAACTAGCCTTGCTTTAAGTACAATTTTTATCACTATATGTATGCATCATCAAGGTGTCCCATGGGATAAAAGTTATCTTTCAAGGTTGTCTTAAATTCTTCCCTCATGGTGATGGACCACTGTGCTTATTCTATTTGATGGGTAGAATATCACCACCATAAGATTTCATTTTCAACAAATTTGAGAGAACAACAACATGAACTTATTAAAACTATTGAAATCAATGAAGATCCTTGTAGAGGATCTCACCAGTCAATTGAATCTAATGAAATTTCCTCTTATGTGGATGTTAATCATACACTACCAAATTCTCAATATACTCCAAATTCAATTAAAAAAATAAAAATCTAAATGCAGCAAACCAAGCCTTAGTAGATGGTGTTCTTTTTTATTTGTAGAATGATATTATTCCTACAGATATTCTAGAAGATGCCAATATACCATGACAGATTCTATAACATAATTGATGAGAACTAGGTGACCACCTTTTGAATCCACTTGATTGCACCAGAGATATACTATTTTTTAAATCTTTGATCTTTATGAGATCATCAATCTTGGGTAGTTGGTACCAATGTTTCCAAGAAACATGCCCTATCCAGGAGTCTTCCATGAAACTATGCAACTTATGCAACAAGACTTTGATGATATTCTAACTTTATATTGAGCTTACTAAGGAACACCACGTCATAATTTATGGAAGAATAAGTCATTGACATTTATGGAAGACTAAGTCATTGGCATTTATGAAGACCGAGGTCTAAACAAGTCCACACATACCCACTACATTTCCTAAATAAGAATGCACACCTTTATGAGTTTTGAGCTAAATAATATCACAAAACTTCGTTTTTGGGGGGATTGGTTAATTTCTGTAGATTATTTATTCCAATATTCTCACACTTGACCAGATAACTTAACCAAATCTTAAGAGGGAATTTGAGGAAACAAGGCTTCATCATATAGACCAAGGTGCAACAACATGTTTTTGAAGAAGTGAAGATGTTGAAGCTATGCACTACACCTATGCTTACACTACTATATGTTTCTCATCCTTTTGATATAGAAGATGATGCATATGACTATGGGATAGGTATTTTTCTGACACAACAATGTCATTCCATTGTGTTTTACTTAAAGAAATTCAATGACACAATCCACAACTTTTGAAGTTATGATAGAGAGATGTGCTCCATTGCTTAAGTAATTCACTAGTGGAGACACTATGTATAGGGAAAATAAATTTCTATTCAATCTAACCATAAGCCACTACATACCTAGAGAAAAATTGAGAACACACCACATATGAAATGGAATTTCTTATAGAAATTCCAATTGGTTATCAAAAAATTACATTGAAGAGATAAACATGTAGACTACTATTTGAGTCGACCACCAATAGCATTCGCAGTGGTTCTTAACACAAAAGGTGTGATATAGAACACTAGGAAGAGTTCTACAATACACACATAAATTTTGTGAAAGTTTATGCAACCATTCAATAAGGATGCCACACTACCTACACAAGATCTATTATTAATTCGGTTGATTTTCATATGAATACAGATCTTTTATATTGACTTGATAGGATGTGCTCACTTGCAAGTGAACCTAGGGATTTGTTGATTTGGTTATCTCATTTCTTGAAGTTGGTTGGGAATTTTGTCACATCAAATATAGTTGCAACTTTACAACAACATTTTTATTCTCCATGTATGAGGCATGATGTTGAGAAGCACCCCAATTTTTTTGTTGCATGTTCAATTGCTAAATTGAAAAATCACCATTTAGGTATGTATAATCTTTTGATTATGTCCTCTAGATATTATGGATCTGTCAGTGTAGGTTTATGGTTCACCAATGGATAAATTCTAACATGAGTGTATGGTTCACCATATCCATAAGAAAATGATGGTTCCTTTGCCATCCCCATGCTATCATATTCACCTCATGATGGTATTTATCATTGATCTTAGTACATGTGAAGAAATATTGCATCTTATTTAGAATTGCAGAACTAAATTGAAAATTTCATTTGGAAAAGCATATCATTTATTGGGAATTGAAGTTAGGAATTTGCATTGTGTCCATATTCATTTATTTTACTTGTTGAGTCATAACATCATTAGTTTCATGACTACACCTTTTTTAGTAAGCAAGGACACTAAAAGTAACGCTTATAATTTAAAATTGATTAGTAACAATTTTATTTTCTAGGGTGTACAAACTAGCTTAGGATTTAGAACCTTAGAATAAGATTTTGTGAGTAAACTTCTCCAAGGCTATTAAATCAACATATGTGTCTGAATAAGGGAGTGGAGAAATCCATTGTATAATAAGTAATATCAGGAGGCTCTACTTACACCGGAGTTAAGCACGAGGTCGCGTGAGGTTGGTTGAAGGGATATCCCCTCGATACCTTCTTAGTGTTAGATATATTTCTGGGGATCTATTCGTATATGGAGATCTTGCTAGTACCTTTACCTCTATGAGAGGCGGTGCTTTCGAGGTCTTAGGATTTGTTACCTTGCCTATACGGTGGACCTGACTTACGATTGTTCGCCTATGCATTGGTTATATTGTGGTTGCTTAGTTTCTTGACTTAGGTACCACATAGGTTACTTTCATGGGTTATTCTGCAGGTACCTTGGGTTAGATAAGAGTCAGACAACACACAACCTTTATGGAGGATTACCTCTCCGAGGGGATTTGACCAAATGGTTGTTAAGCCCACGAGGGTGCTTATAATTGATTATGTTACCTCCGATCTTTAACAAAGGAGTCCCAGGACCCTCTTGGGTAAGGCATACCTACTTTATAGAGGGAGGCCCCTTTCAGCCACTTTATCTTACTTGTGTGCATATTGGCCTTTTGTTTATTTTACTTTGGTGTGCTCTTTGATTACTAGTTGGCCTTAGGATTTTTATTTTTTTTATATCACGAGTATTGAGTCATCGTGGAGCCATACCAACTTCCCCGTAGGTCTCACCCCTTGTTACAGTTACCACCGCATTTTGAGTCTTTTCCTTCTAAAAGGCGTAAAGTTATCATGCGTGGTACATACACCTCCACTTACCAGACTTGTGATCATACAAGGATGAGTACTGATTCGACTCAAAAAGATATTGGGAGTCCTTCAACTCCCATACCCACTATAGTCAACAATACTCCTTCAACACCTTCAACCACTATGGTTGTAGTGCTGGAGGTTCCTATCATCACACATGTTAGTCCTATAGTGAATACTCAACCTATAGCCATGACATATTTTGGGTCCCTTTGTCACTCTCCGAGATACATATCCAGTTCATCCCTATATCATTTGCAAAATTTTGGGAGTAGTCTAAGATACCTCTTTTTTTCCCTTGAAAATAACATTTCAGTAATACAATAGTTGTAACATAAAAAAATAAAGTGATGGATTGAGACGAGTGCCTATCCAAATTGGGAAAATGGAGTCAATAAAGGAATCATGGGGGTTGAAAATAGATTAATGGGAGTGGTGAAAAGTGTTGTTACAACATGCCAGACCACACCATGAATGCTTGATTAAATTGTTGGAAATTAACAAAGTGGAGACCCTTACAAAGGTGTTCTACTTATGCACATGCTAGGCAAAAAAGAGTGATCTTATCCCAAGTTCAAAGGCACAATGAAACCTCTAATTCAAATGATATGACACAATGATTCAAACCCAGAAATAAAATCAACAAAGAAATGAATAGGTATAACCTCATTTGATCCTTTTCCTCATACTGCTAGCTACCCCACTATAAGATCCTTATTACAACGGAATTATTAGATGTTTCTAGCACATAAAATTAGCAAGATAATTCTTTCCATCATGCATAATTATTTTTATGTGTTTGGTTGGTATTTACATCCTCTTTGTCAATGTATTCATGAATTTGCATAGTGTTGGGATACCGATTTTGCATACACTTTGAAAGGAATGTGTCCTTATGTATTTCTTTCAATGATAAATCATGTCAAGAATGATAATAGACTAGATACTAATTCCAAATGCTTCTTCATCATCAACTTGTCCTACCCACAATGGTATTTTAGTTTCAATAAAATGTTTATTAGGAGGATAGAGAGCGAGTCTCTTTTGGGAAAATCCTTAAGAAATTTTCATGTCCCATATTCCATAACCAATGTAAGTATCTACTGTAGCTAACCATGGTCTTCCAATGATGATGGGATTTCCATTAATGAGTTTATCCTCGGGTTACAACATGATAAAGTCTACTATATATTCCTAGGAGCCTATTGAGATTATCACATCTTATCATATTCCTTCAAGGATGATAATAGACATGTCTATCAACCAAAGTATAGTGGGTGTGTGTCTTAATAATTCTCTAAAATTTAATTGAGGATTGTCTCCTTGTCATTACATTGATTGCGACCCCTAAATATATCAAGGTATTTTGGATTAAGTACATGTTTATGTAGACATATACTACAAGGATGACTAGATTAGAATAAATAGGGTTTTTACTATCTATATATGGGTCATCGCAATCCAATGCAATATTAGCCTTCAATTCAAAACATAAAGTATTCAAGACACAAAACCTACCTTTCTGCTTCCATTCACAAATAAATATCAATTATGGAGATGATATTTACAATATCTCATTGAACAACATTTATATCCATTTCCATAGGATATAGAATATTTGGGAGTGAAAATATTCCCTCACATCATGAGATCAGCAAGCTATCGTACAACATTAATTGTGGGTGGATCTCTTTTCGTCATTATAGGTCTCTTGATGCATGGTTCCTTGATACTTTTTTTGTATATGGGAACATCTTTGATAGCTTAAAGGATTGGAATTTTGACAGATAGAGTTTTTAGTTATCCTAAGAGTTTAGTTTTAAATTGGTTGTATGTCCTCTTTTGTTCAATCCTCTTTAGATAAGGCCTTTTTTCTTGGTGCATATTATTGAAAAGGCAATCAGGTTTCTTCTTGGACATCTAGATTCTAAGTCCTTAGGTGAATTTTCTTTCGCTTTCTAGCTTTCAACATTATCTAGGAGTTTCTTCTACGCTCCCACATTGTATTGACATTGGATGTATATTTTAGTCCCATTGACCTACTTTTGTGGTCATTTGTTGGACATTAATAACATTATATTGTCTTATCTACATATCTATCAATTGTTAACAACTGACCATGGATGCCTTTTCAATTTCAACAAGTTGTTTGGGATTGAATCACCCTCTTCCATCTTCATTAGGAATCCACTAAAGTAGGTTGGTCGATTAAAGGAGAAAAGAGCATTGGCGTTGTCAATGAAATTACTTCCAAGAGATACAAAGATCACAATAAGTCAATGAAATATGTTACATGAAGTATTTCAAATAAAGACGGTCTAGCCATAGTAAAAAGTTGGTTTGTTTGCATGATTGACTCCTAGATTAATTAGTGTGTGTTTTTTGTTCTCCTTAGTTGGCCTTAGGATTGAGTCTGTGTCTAATCGCATCAATTCTGAGGTTTTCCAACAAGCATCGTGTCCTATTACCGCCACTTGTTGGCATGCGACATTTGACTCCAAACATGCCCCTATAATGACCAGATAGTATACCAATAGTAATAGAGCATAATACAATTGTGAAAGAGTAACACTATGGTAATCATTATGATCTTACTGTGATACCAACATGATACTAATAATGAACTAGTGTTACATCTTGATTGACTAACTGTTTCTGTCATTAATGGTGTTATAGGATGTACAAGAAAACAGGTATTTATCATATCTATCTTCATTGAGTGAGGGAAGTTCACGTAGAATAGAGGAAAGTGAGACATCTAGTAGGTCTAACAGGTGGAGATCAACTAGAGGTGAGAAGATTAGAAGAAAATTCATAGACACATGGAATTTTTTCTTGCAAAAGGGGGATCATGTTCTTATGATCATGAGAGCATAGATGAAATCGAGGTGCCCTTGAGGTACAAACATATAGTGAAACGATGGGTACCCAAGGATCTTCCTAAAATAAACACTGGTTTTTGTGTAAACGAAAGGATATACTGGATTTGTCCATTGTCATTACATGGCTTGGGGTTATTTTCCATGGATGGAATAAAGGTTTGTTACAACAGATTAACAGAATTGATGGAGTACGTCGGACCCTGTTAAATCTACAAAGATTGAATACGTATAGTCCAATATACAAAAAGTATGTGAAGATATGGCTTGGCTGCAAATTATATACATCTAAAAGACAATGATCAAAATAAAGGAGAAATTATCTATATTGACAAAAGGCCAAAAACAATGGGGAATATCGCAAGGTTTATAAACAGTACACGAACTGCGACCACAAATAAGCTACCCAATTGTGTATTTGAGGGGCATGAAGGAAACCACGTATTCGTATGTAAAATAAAATCAATAGCTATAGGGGAAGAGTTATTGATTGATTACAATTTGAATCGAATAGATACAGAAGTTGTTATTATGGGGGTGATACATATACTAATTTACCCAAACTGTAAGCAATGACTCTTATATTTTATGATTTTCATTATGTTTTTTACGATGTTAATCCATTTGGAGAGCTTTGGTATGTTTACTCAGTGTGTCTTATTTTTGTTATCAACAATAAAATTCCTCCTTGGATGTCAATAAAGAGGGAGGATTTCTCATACATTTGAATTTATTTCTCATGATAATGATCACGGTTCTAATTTTATTGTAATGTGGTAGGTTGATCATGGTAAATCAAAAGCGGCCTCAGAACATGTAAACGAACAACAATTTTTGAATTGCATTTAATGTGCATTTTATTTATGTGGCGATCAATTATTTTATTTGTTTACATAACTGAATTATCATTTATTTTGTTGAATATGTAGTTGGTGGGACATGATGTTGATGATGGTTCACTCAGTGAAAGGGATTTGTATGAATCCCCCGACCCTATGGTTTTAATTAGAAAAAAGATCAATAAAGCAAACAAAGAACTACCTCACTTGTTAGATATTCTAGATCAAACTCCTGAGGTCGAAGAAAGGATCAAAGAATGTATGACAAGGCTTAATACATATAAGGTAATAACCATAATTTCAAGTGGTTTTATTTTTATGTCATAATATCAATTATGAAAGCTTGATTTTTTTACTTTTACATTATCTAAACGAAGAAAAAAATTTATTTCTTATATAGAGATTTTTGGATCCTATTGACACTGACATGCATGGTGTCGGTAGTAGTGGCATTGCACAGATGCCACAGGTTCCTGACGTAGGCCCTCATATAGCTGTTAGGACATAGCTATTCATATATCCACCTTCCACACCATTAGGTGGGAGCCACGACACACACACCGAGGAAGTGTCCACATAGGTAGGCTCTGGAGGTGGTGATGGAGATGAGGTTGATGATTTGACCAACTATATGGTTTCTTTCCCTAAAGAAAGATGTGTGACCATCACAGGGACCCTTAAAAGAACATTTATGGTCAACGAGGAAGGGCTTCCATTAAATCAAGTTAAAGTCCCAGGTAATTTTTAAAATTTTAATTGTTTCATGTTCTCTATGTAGACAAATATAAATCATCTAAATTATTATTTTTAAATTAATAATCATATAATCATTTTGCGTGTAGGGAATAATGATTTTTATAGGTCCTTGGATAATAAGGCATTGTTGATTTCTGGGCCCACCATATGGGAGAGGTGGAATTCCTAGAATTCCAACCTCAAAAAAGAATTGATGGATTATCTCGAAATCCGTTTTGGTGTAGACACATTTAATAAGACCTTGGCCACCACCGCATTTAGCCAATATTTAAAATATATGCGAGAAACATATAGGAAGCACTTGAAACAAAACGATAGGTACGAGCATCCTCTGATGATGCCAAAGAGGGAGTGGAAGGCCCTCATTAAGGACACAAAAGAGAAGAAAATGATAGATGGAGGAAAAACACCCTCTGGTCCCAGAAGGTAAATTACAATTTCAATTCAATACCTTCAATTTTTTTTAGATGTAAATAAAATTGTGGTATATATTAACATACTTGAAATTTTTGATGATAAGTTGACTGACACGTCAAAGGAAACAAAAGAAAGGCTTGTCAAATGTGGCCAATACGGACTAGGCCAGGGAGGCTACTTGAAGTTGTAGTCACGAATTGTAAGTACCTAAATCTTATTTGTATCGCCTTAAAATTTTTAGGTAATTGCAACGAATAACATTAAAAATACATACTCTTATGCAATGCAATGTGACAAGTTTGGTACTAAAACCATGGAGGAAGACCTCCAGCTTGGTTACAAGTACGACTATAAAGTTGTAGTTGAACACCGAAAAATCTTGGGGCAGTTACCAAGAACCACTTTGCAGGATAAATTAAATAAAATTCAATCCACATTAACCTTTATTATTAATATAATATAGTCATGTTGGATATTATTAATATTTACAACTTTGTTTTAATTAGGGGAGCAACACTGTCAATGAATGCACTAGTATTGGAGAGAAGTGTGTTGATAGAAGTTTGCAACCAGAAGATGGTTCTCCCATGCAGTCCCAATTTTCCACGGGGGTGTAGCCCCACGATGGTGCTACGACCGAGATGGAACATGACGGTAATATGGTTGTATTTTAATTATATACTTAATAATTTCGTAGTTATACATTTTGTACTACTATTTTTTTTTACTTATACATTTATGATTGTCCTTATAAAGTTTGTGGTCTCAATGGCAGAGAATGTTGTACTTGAGGATCATACAGTTGAAGAGGAGCACACGGGGGAAACCATTCCAACAGTGCCAACCAGTGCACTAGGTAAATAATGACATTGTAGGTGTTTTTTTTAATATTACTGAACTAGTTCAATGATCTTTAAAAACTGGCCATCTAAATTTTGTATTTTTTTTTCTTTTGTAGGTGATGTCTCATCACAACGGCCTCCATTATGCCGTGAGTACCCCGCGACTAGGCATGCTCTATGTGAGAGGACGCAATCACAATCAGATTTTGAAGAGCACCCAGAGAACGAAGACGTAGATATTGATGAAATTCTTAGGAACTATAGAGCTAAGAAGAAGAGGTCGGCTAAAAGTACTAAATGATGATGTACATGCATATTTTAATAAATATTTAATATAAAATCTATTTTCTATGAAATACTTTTTTTTACTTGTTGGGTCACCAAAATGTCATTCTTTTACCAACCTTTTACTTCACTTTTCACCATATTTTGTTTTCCCGTAGCCTTACATTAAGACCATTTTCATGATTGCATATGAGTTTAGACCTATTATTTTCCAAAGCATTAATTTTAGTATTTTGAGTGAGTTTATGATTAAATATTGGAAAAATAGCATGTTTTCACTTATATATCAAAGTGGGATGAGTTCTATTATGTTTACAAGTACATTTTAATACTCCAACCAAGTCATATGATGGAATATAATAAAGCCTATTTTCACATCAATTTCCATTCTCTAGTTTTTAGATGTACAGTGTTCTAGTGTAGTGTATGATGTTATGGAATAGTTTTTACTTTGCTCTTAGGAGAATTGAGCTCACTCCAAATGAATCAAAGAAACATTTTATTTCATTGTAAACAATTGTGAATATTGATATGTATATATGTTTGTTTTTGCTGTAAATATTTCAATAGATTTATATGTTGGGTATTGGGGAATTGAGAGTGATGTGAGGGGGGGAGGAGGGGCCATTAGAGATTATGCCTTCATGTGGTTGGCCATGTTCAGTAGAGAATAAATTGTTGGAGCCGTTTAATCTTGGAGCAAACCTCCCTCGATCCAACGGAGCAATAACAAAGTCAATGTTGACTTCGTTGTTGCTACTTCAAATCAAGGGAGGTAGTTTGATCAAATATTAGACGCATGGCTCCAATAAATTATTCTCAAAACCAAGAGGAGCTCATTCAGGTATGTTCTAACACTCTCGTAAAAATGCATCTTAGAGTAAATAATGCGCTACAAATATGACTTGTATTGATTTTTTAGATATTTATGGAGGTTGAATGATTTTGGCAGGTACTTTAAGATCTTTCTTCGTCGATTGAGGGAAGCTCAAGAATAACAGAGGGTCATACAACTGAAGAGAAACATGTGGGGTCAACCGTTCCAACTATAATATCGACCAATTTATCACATCAAGTGTGATTTCTCCTTTCATCATAGTTTATATAGCCATGAATTCTTGTTATGTTTAATGTTTTGTGAATTGTTATGTGATTATTTATTAATACAGGGTTTGCTATGTGATAATTTATTGAAATATATCATATGTTTAGTACTTGTCATGTTCTCGCCTTACATCCAGTAATGGTAGATACGAGTCCATTTATATTGAGTGAAAGAAACATTGGCTTCCTCCAGGGATTGATGAAGTGTTAGTGCATGCATCTACTGCTAGGGATCCTCCTAGAATAAGGCCAAATGAACTGAGAAAAATTTCTATAAATAGTGTTGTTGTATTATGCATCATTTTTTCTAGGCATTGTTCCATATCATGTGGCATGTACTTCCCATCCATCCTAAATATCCTTGCATGTTGATCATGAAAACCCAGAAAGTGCTTCAACGATACAATTTTACTCCTTTACGCAACGATGCAATTTTCCCCCTTTGGTACAAGATGGAGGCTAAGTAGTATGGCTATCTATCTCAATTAGAAAAGCATGGTTAGACCATCTCCTCTCTTTAGTGCAAGACTCAAGATAACCATCATAAACTAGAGGACAACTTAGGTCAAAGGGAGTGATTTTTTGGGTTATGATGGGTTTGCAAAAATTAGAGCTTCCACCAAAACAATCTTAAGCTAGAAAACACTTTCCTTAACATCCTTCTTGTATAAAAAGGTATCAAGATGTATTGAATTAGATAATGAGAAGTGTGAACCAGTCTTTAGCAAACTATCCTTGGGGGAAACTCAAGGTTGTTTAGATCCATCATTGGGAACTTTAGGCATCTTCTCACTTTCTTCTGGGAAACAAATGTCATCCAAATGGTAGGTTCCTAAGGGATCATCATAAATAAAATCACAATGACCAATGGAATAAGAGTCCAAAACTTTTTTTGGACTAACAAGAGTAATTACCTAATATTATTTATCATATTTAAGACAAAGTTGATTATAGAACTATAATACCTTATGGTTATATTTGTTAGCAAGGAGATCATGATTAGGTTTCCGATTTCCAGGCTCATATTCATTAGAAAAAATTAGTCTTCCAAATCAATTATGCTCGAAAAAATTATCTATCATATCATCAAACTAAAATTTTCTAGTGTTTACATCAAGATCTACATTTATCTTTATATGGTGGAAGATTTTTGTATTTGAAATACTGTCGGGAAGAGAATTTTGTGAGATATTTCCATCGTTGAACGTTTGGATTTTTTTCTGGCCAAAGAGAGAAGTTTTAAAGGAATGTGTCTAAAGTTGGACTATTACAAGGCCTATGACAAGTTGGAGTGGAAATTCATTCTCCACATGCTTGAGTGGCTAGGCTTTGGGTCAAAGTTCATATATTATGTCAATATTCTCTTTTCCAATGCTTTGGTTATTGTGTGTGTTAATAGATCCCTTGCTTATCTTATTCATCTTAGTAGATAAATGATGAAGGGATACCATATAGCCCCTGATTTATATGTTATCACATCTGATGCCTTAGGTTATCTATTATAAAAGGTAGTTTACCAAGGTAAAGTTATTGGCCTTCCCCAGTAATATTTAATCAACTCCCACTATGCTTATGAACACCTTTGTAAATCTTCTAAAGAGATACTACAAGAGGAGAAAACCTCTCTGATACTTATTGGATTAGACGATCACCCAGGGTGGATTCCTTCCTAATGGAAATGGGTTCAAAGGGGCGGAATAACCAAGTATCTTGGTATTATATTTGGCATTAGCATGACTCGAAATCAGATGTGAAACTGGGTTATTAATAAGCTTACAGTCAAACTTGAATACTAGAATAGTCAGGATAGTTGAGCATGTTTTTGAGTAGGTAGCTTATATATAGGTCTTCTAAAGGCACATCAAATGTAGTAGGTCCGGTTTTAGTGGTAGTAGGTTCCCCATACTTAT
>SNQJ01S0213701.1:2149-14110 GCA_010110895.2 Picea sitchensis | reverse complement strand
TACCAAAAATAATATCATCAACATAAACTTCAATTAATAAAATATTACCTTCACTTACCTTGATGTAGAAGTTGTTGTCTGCACTTCCTTTTCTGAAGCCTGCCTATTGCAGATACTTATCCAGTATATAGTACCATGCTCTAGGAGCATGTTTTAGACCATACAAAGCCTTCTTTAGTTTACACACATAATCTACGTTCTCTTACAACTGAAATCCTTCTGGTTATTCAATATAGACTTCTTCTTCAAGTTTCCGATTCAGAAAAGATGATTTTATGTCCATCTGATATACTTTAACATTTTTGGAGCATGCATAGGCTAAAAGAAACTAGATTGCTTCCATTTTGGAAACCGGGGAAAATATCTCTTCAAAGTCGATTCCTTCAATATGTGCATATCCTTTACATACCAATATAGCTTTGTTCCTTGTAACTCGTCCATATTCATTTAATTTATTCCTGAAAACCCAATTTGTGCCAATCACATTCTTATTCTTTGGTCTTGGAACCAGTTCCCAAGTGTCATTTTTCTCTATTTGATCCAATTCTTCATTCATGGCCTTATTCAAAAATTCATCCTTGTTGGCTTCTTCAAAACAGTTTGGTTCAATTGTAGATAAGAGTGCTAGGTGTGTTTGTTCTGGTGAACGGATTTTTCTTCTACTCTCAACTCTTGCATCTTTGTTTCCAATAATCTGATCTGAAGGATGATTCTTTTGTACTCGTTTGCTAGGTGTCTTTGGAGATACTTGTTGAACTTGCTCTTCTGTTTCTGTTGGATTCTCTTCATATTCCTCTTCTACTTCATCTTCTACGTCTTCTTCTTCAAAAAGTTGTTCCATTGATTTGTTTTCTTCTTCCTTTGATTCTGGTCTGCCTGCTTCATCAATTGTTACGTTGATTCTTTCCACAACTTTGTTCAATATTAGATTGTAACACTTGTATGATTTACTTGTACTTGAGTAACCAACAAGTACTCCTTTGTCCACATGAGAGTCAAACTTTCCCATTCTGCCATCTTCTCTTTTGATGTAGCATTTGCTTCCAAAAACTCTGAAGTGCTTCACATTTTCTGGTCTTCCTTTCCATAGCTCATAGGGTGTTTTATCAGTGTTGTTTCTGAGTATTACTCTATTTTGAATGTGAAATGTTGTATGCACTGCCTGTGTCCAAAATATATCTGACAATTTGGAATCCTTTATCATTCTTTTATAATCATCAACTAATGACATAAAGTATCTCTCACCTTTTAAGCCCTTTGTTGTAGTTGGTCCAACTAGATCAATATGCACAATTTCCAGTGGTATTGTCATTGAATATTCCTTTGATTTGAACTTGGTCTTTGTTTTCTTTCCTTGTTGACAATGCTTGCATAAAGTGTTGGTTGGTTTCAGGATCTGGGGAATTTCTCTAACTACTTCTCTTTTGGTGACTTTGACAAGGTTATCAAAATGCATGTGACCCATTCTTATGTGCCATAGCCAACTTTCATCTTCCTTTCCTAGACAACACTTTTCATTTCCAATTTCACTAAACACATATATGTTGTTTGAAGTTCTTGCAGCTGTACTAACCAATTTCCCTGAACCTTCTCATCTTATCTCACACTTTTGTGAATTGAAAGTAACTTTGTGACCTTGGTCACACATTTGACTCACACTCAGAAGATTATGTTTCATATCTTCTATCAGTAGAACATTTTGTGCCTTTTTATTCTTGTTCCCAATTCAGATTGTGCCTTCTCCAATGATTTTGGCTGAATTATCATTTCCGAAGGAGACTGATCCATTTCTTTCCTTTCACAATGTAAGAAAATTGTCTCTATCACCTGTCATGTGTTTTGAACACCCACTGTCAACATACCAATCTTGTTTCTTATGCTTAGCTTGTAGAGCAACTGTGCATTCTTCATTTCTATACTGATCTTGCTTTCTTATCCATGTCGTTTTCCGAGGTTCTTGTCTATGACTGTTGTTATTCTATTGAGGTTCTTTAGGAGGGACTTTCATTCTGCAATTTTTGGCCACGTGTCCAAAATTGTTACATTTGTAACATTCCACTTCAGTGCTCAAAGATTCAAACCTGATGTAACTTCTTATTTGTGTTTCACCAGGTCTTCTTGAGTAACCCCTTTGTGTATGACTCTCAAAGTTGTTATTGTTCCTTTTGTTAGCTCTGCAATTCACAACTTTACGTCCAAAATTATTACATGCATAACATAAACCAAAAAATATAGTTTGATACCTGGGAGTTGAAGATATTATGAAATAAGGTGCTCTTATGAATCCTTCTTCTTCTTGAGGCCTATCTGTCTATTGTTCATTTTGAAATATGAATCTTCTTGGTGGAGGAGTGTCCTTGTAATCTTCCTTGTACATCTTCCTATCCTCTTTGATTGTTTCTGCATAGATTTTTGGATTTGTTTCTTGCTATGTTGTTTTGGAGCTTGATCCCTTTTCTATTTGATTGTATCCAAGTCCAGACTTGTCAAGATGAGATTTTTTACTATTGATAATGTCATGCAGAACTTTTGATCTATTCTGCATATTTTTCTTTTGAATATCCTTTCTTAGTGTGACAATCTCTGCTTCCAAGTTTCCAATGATCTTGTCCTTTTATTCTAGTTGTTTTTTGAGTGTTTCTTCAATTCTTTTATCTTCTTCTATTTGAACCTTCAATCTTTTGATAATTTTTTCTAGTTCTCGAGTGTCCTTTTTCTTGTCTAGTTCTTCTTGTAGTTTCTTGTTTTTCTTCTTTTCTGTTGGCACAGGGACAGACCCAGGGTTCAGCTCCAAGAGCGCACCAACAAGCCCTAACTACTGGCCCTTTCAGAAACACCTCTGAAATAGATGCAGTCTCACCCGAAGTAGATATGGGGGGGTTGCAAGACAAGGATGTCTACAACCAAGGGGATATCTAGTGGATCCACTACAAAATCAATACAACAATTATATATAATTTACTAGTTCATATCTACTCCACAGAACTAGCTATCAGATCTAACACAGTAATGCAATAACGGTATACCAAATGACAAAAAACAGAGCATCAATCACACACAACACAAAATATACGTGGTTCACCCTTTCTCTAAGACTACATCTACAAAACTGTGCTTTATAATATATTAAGATGAAGAATACAGTTCTTATCTGTGCTCTTAGCCAGCAGATCTTGTTTCTTCTTCTATCTATCTCTCCCCTTCTTGTGCACCCAGTTGCAGAACTTGATCTTCGCACTCAGCTGAAGATCTTACAATACCATAAGGCTCTTACACTTCGCACTTCTTTCTCTCACACAATAATCACTCATGCCAATAAAAAAACTAGAATGAACCCTCTTCCCTAATCTAGGTTCTTATTTATACATTACAATCACTCACCGACAACCTTAGGCCAAAATCTAGGTGTTAAAACCCTAGATACCAAAACCCTATGTGTCCAAAACCCTAGGTCAACTTGTCTCACATTTTCAGGGCTTCGCCAACCTATCTTTCCTTCCTTCTCGCGCGATGCTCCAAAGCATCCAAAAGTGGATTTTTCCGCTGATCCATCTTCCTTGTTGATCTGTCATCCTCGATCTCTTTGTCCAATGTATTTTGTTTCTCTTACTTCGCTCTATCTTTTCTGCTCTTTTGCTTACTTCGACCCAGTAATAGTCACTGTGTCTTCCGTGCAGTTCATGTTTCATCTTGTCTTCCTTGATCTTCGCTTGCTTCCATAGCCAAGGGACAACAAGCCCCCAACACTCACCTGTGAATCATCCCGAGGCACTTCAGATCTGATCCCTCTACTTTGCTTCGTCTTCAGACTGCGCAGTGCATCCTTTGCCTTCTTCTTTATGCCTCCTCTCCTTCCTTGTGCAGACAGTATTTTCTGTGCCTAGTACCCAGTTTCAACTGCACCTGGTACCTAGGCCCTTTTCCTTATACTTTTACTTAGAGTTGTGAGGCAATTGTTAGTCATGGTACAATTTCAATCGGCTCCCGTTCACTAATCCTTCCTTCCATTCTCCATTCAACGTCTTCACTGCGCATCTCCTCCTTCTATAACATAGGAAACCTCATATGGCCCTAGCCAATGCATTCTAAACTTCCCAGGATGCTTCATGAACTTACTATCATATACCAATACCATATCACCTTACTTGAATACCTTCTTCTTGATGTGTCTGTCGTGATAGGCCTTCTCTCTTTCTTTCTAGACCTGCTGGTGAAATCTTGCAAAAAATCTGTCTTCCTCTAGTTCGACCATCTGTGCAAGCCTCTATCGAACAATGCCCGTGTTGTCCATATCTGTAAAGGTAGCAATTCTTAAGATTGGTACCAAATATTCCATTGGGACAACGACTTCAATACCATACACCAATTTAAAGGGGGTCTGCATTGTTAGCTTCTTGCAAGTGGTTCTATAGGCCCATAATATTGTTGGTATTATTTAATCCTAGTCGTCTCTATTGACACTGCAAATATTCGTTAGCGCTATCTCCAAGATCTTGTTGAATTCTTCAATTGCCCCATTTGCTTGTGGATGGTAAGGTGTGCTCTTCTGATGATGAACTGTAAATTTCTCGGTCAAGGATTCAATTGTTTTATTAATGAAATGTGTGCCTTGATCACTCATAAGGATCTTTGGGCATCCAAACTTGGTTATGATGACATCAAATATGAAGCGCGCAGCTGTAGTGGCACTACAGTCCTTAACTTCTCTTGCTTCAGCCCATCTAGTCAAGTACTCTGTCACAGTAATTATGTACCTTGCTCCTGTGTGATTCCTTGGTGGGTTAATAGGTCCCATGAAGTCAATGGCCCATTTATCAAATGCTTGTAGGGTCAGCTGCGGTGCTAATGATATTTCATATGTTCTGGACAGTTTCCCAACTCTTTGGCATACATCAGAGGCTCTGTAATAGTCCTTAGCGTCTCTGTGTAAGGTAGACCACCAAAGGCCAGCCCTAAGAATCTTCTGCACAGTTGCCTTCCCTGTGTAGTGTCCTCCTGGGATGCCTTCATGATCTTCGACGAGGATTAATGGTCTTTCTGCCTCCATAACACATCTCCTCAGTATCTCCTCAGGTCCCATCTTGTATAGCTATCCCACTATAAGCGAAAAGTATGCAACGCACACTACTAGTTGTTTCTTCTGGGTGATTGTATATTCACTAGGTGCCATTCCTGTTGACAGGAACTGGACTATCTCTGTGAAGTGGTCATCAATATCTCTAATGGCTAGCAACTGTGCATTTGGTAGTGTATCCTCCAAACTACTGGGCTCTTCTCCATGTTCCAACCTCGACAAGTGGTTAGGACCTTTGTTCATTCTCCCTGGCTTAACGACAATCTAAAAATCAGATTCTTGAAATAGCAGAATCCATCTACATCTTATTCCCCCCAACACTGGCTTGTTGACTAGGTATTTCAGCGCGGAGTGATCAGTAAACATTTTAAAGTGTCCTCCCAACAAGTAGTGGCGGAAATTCTGCAGTGCATACACCATGGCTAACCCTTCTCTTTCAGTGCTGGTGAAATTGATTTCAACTGTTGATAGCTTCCTTCTAGCAAAGGCTAACGGGTGGTCGATGTCTCATGTTCCTAGTTGTGCTAACACATCTCCTATTGAAATATAATATGCATCAACATGCACGTGAAACTCTTTAATCCAATCTAGGAAAACTAGAATAGGCGCAGTAACCATTTTCTGTTTCAGTGTGTTGAAGCTCTGTTCGAATTCTTCTGTCCAGTGAAATTGATAGTCTTTCTTCAAAATATTCTCCATGGGTGTTGTGATCTGGGCATAGCCTTTAATGAACTTCCTATAATATCCTTTGTGTCCCAACACAGTGCGCAACTATTTGAATGAAATAGGAGGGGGTATATCAACTATGATGGAAATTTTGGATGGATATACCAACAATCCCTGCTTGCATACAATATGACCTAAAAACACTCCAAATGGTGAAAAGAAAATGCACTTCTTCAGGTTTAAGGAAATTTGACACTGCCTCCACTTGTCCAACATTAGCCTTAAACATTCGATATGATTTTTCAATAAACTAAAAATAGTCCAATCATCAAAGTATTCTTCTAGAAACTTATGTAGGAACTCCTTGAATGCTTCGACTACCACCCTGGAAAAGATGGTTGGGGCATTCTTCAATCCAAATGACATTACTGTATATTGGTAGGATCCCCATTCTGTGGAAAAGGTAGTCTTATGCGATCTTCCTTGGCAATCTGGATCTGATGGTATCCTGAAAATCCATCTGTAAAAGAATATACTTCCTGACCTCCTACATTATCTAACACTTCATCAGTGAATGGCGTAGGGAAGGGGTCATGCAAACATACATCATTAAGCTTCCTAAGGTCTACATAGATCCTGATCTCTCTTGTCTTCTTGTCTTGTACCACCATAGGGTTAATCCATTATGATTCTTCGACAGGTTCTATAATCCCTGCTTCCAGCATTCTATCGAGCTCAATCTTCACTTTCTCTTTATATTTAGGGTTCAATCTGTAGGGTCTCTGTTTGACTGGTCTTGCATCTAGTTTCAAAGGGATCCTCATTTCTCCCATAGGCCCTTTAATTCCCTTCATATCAGTGAAATTGGTTGGAAACAAGTCCTGATATTCATGGATTAACTCGATGATCTTGTCAATAGTGGCATCATCCTAATAATCTCCAACATTTACAAGATTTAGTGTTTTATTTGTTCCAATATTGACTTTCTTGATCTTGATCGACTGTCCAATGAATGGTATCTCAACTCCTGGTCCTTCCACATCTCTCCAGCCTTCTATTTCTGCGATGTTCACCTTCCTAGGATCATCGTCTTCATCAGCATTGATGTTGTAACAACCTTGCAGTTTCTAGAGAGGCGTAGTCCATTCATCCTCTTCTTTCTCCAAAAGGAGGCTAGGTGTCTCCTCAAATACTTTATGTCTTATAGTCTGTAATGCTTGATCTACTGTAGGATATTGGCTTTCGAATAAAAAGGTGGTGACAAAATTCTGAGTCATACCTGTCCAATATGCAGTGATGAGGTGCAACTCTACTTGAAGGTACCAGTTGATAGGGATAGTGTCCAGCGTGTTTATGAATTTGTGCACCCACTGCTCTTGAGGAATATTGCTCCAAGCTTCCTCACAACTTCGCACATGGTCCTTCGGGCAACTTCGACCTGTGTATCGAATTTCGCATCCTTCTACTTGTGTTGAGAACGACGCGGTCATGAGGGTACGACATTGTACCCATTCTATAATGTCATTTTTATGTGACCCCCACCATCTTGCTGGTGTGGCTTTCAAGGCCTCATCCATTGCCAAAAAGCATTGTTGCATCGGTACACTTTCTTCAAATTTTGATAAGAAGGTTTCTAAAGGATTTAGACCGTCAAAGGTGGGTAAGTTACTTACTGTTGTGCCAATCCAACGTACTTCTCTGGTTAATCTAGCACACCTCCTTGTATATACTTCGTATATTTTGTTCTGCCAGTTCTCCAGTGCTTCTTCTGAGTTTGATGAACATGCGTTGCCACTTCTCCAGCTGATATTTCCATCCGCCATAGGATTAATGTAATCATGTTGTTTGGCTGTTAATTTGTATATGTTTTTTAGTTCGTATGCACGGTCTTCTTCTCTGATGGGATCATTGTATCGCAAACCTTCATCAGGATCTAACGGTGCGATGACCCTAAGGCCATATCCTTCAAACGTCATTCGCCTTTTCTTTAAATCAACCACAATGGAATTATTGAAGGCCCAATCAATTCCTAACAATGCAGAGTAAGGACAACTATCATCAACTATCTCAATCACCTCGAAGTCTGCAAACGTCCTCACTCCATCGATATCCATAGGGACATGTTCCAATCTTCCGAAGGGGATTACTTCCTACTGATTATCCATCCTAAGCCTGATAGAGGAATAGATCAACTTAGGTTTTCCCATCAGTGCCCAGGTTTTCTTTGTCATGACATTGACCTCTGACCCTAAGTCGAGGACCACATAATCTATATCATATTCTCCAATCTGAGCATTTAGGTGTAGTTCCTTATTTGTCCTTCTATTCTTGGATAATTGATGTACTACTTTATTCAGTAAAGGATCTACCCTTCATATCTCATACTTTCTAACTAAATTTTGAAGTCCTTGTATAGCTTTCTCGTCTTTAATCAGCTCTATAAACGTATACAAGAAATCAACAAGTTTACTAGAGGAATTCCACATTCTCTTAATTCTGGTCATGTCTTCAGTGAAGAGCCTTGGTCTCTCCTGAATTCTCTTCTTGTGTCCTCGAACATTTGTTTTTATTTATTTGCATCAAAAGTTTGTTTCTTCTCTGCAGCTTTCCTGACTCCTGATTCTTTTATAGTTTTTCCTTGGATCATTCTGTCTTCTCCTGTAACAGGGCCTCCTCGAGTGATAACAATGAATCTAGGGTCTGCTCTGCGAGGTTTGGATTTGATCAATTGTATCTGTGGGTTCTGCTGAGGTCCCCGTTTCTCTTGAATTTTAGCCAACAATGTTGGACATTCCTCGATGACATGCTTGAAAGAGTTGCAATAGCTGCAAGTGGTACAAGGGTTCTGACAGTCCCTTTCCAAGTGTCCAGGCTGTGCATAGTTATAACATATTATCTATCATTGACCTTGAACCATACCTCCTCCTCTCCCTCTTCCTCGGAATCCACCACGAGGGTTGAAGTTTCCTCTCCCAGGGGAGTTATACTATGTAGTGTTTCCTTCTTGTTGTATTTCACCTTGAATTTTGTATATATCCCTTGAACTTTAATGCATGAGATTGTAAGCCCTACAATCCCTATCATCATGTCCCACAAACTTACAAAACATGCAATACAAATTTGTGGGTGTCTAAGCATATTTTTGCATGTAGTAGCACTCACCAGGGCGATGTCGGTTTCTGCATACCTTGCACCAGGGTAGGGTAACTTGTTTCAAGGGGCTTGGAGCTCCAGAGGCCAAGTATTCATGGAATAGGGGACAATGTTCCTTGTCATGGCATTCTGTTATGCATCTGACACACCATATGTCTTCTCTTTTATCTTTTCCCATGTCTTTCTTCATATATTCGACCTACATAGACAAACTAGTTAGCTAAGTCAATATTTGACTCATACCTAAGCTAGATTCTCCCATAGGGGTTGATTCTAACTTCATGGCGATCTCCAATGCCTCAGCCCATGAAGCAATCTTCTGTTGCATCAGAGGAACTCTGATGTGTGGTAAGAGGGTAGAAATGAAACATTCCTTGTTCTTCTCATTTGGGATTTGAAAACTCAGATGGCATATCAAGATATTGAATCTCTGATCAAACTCCCATACCGATTCATCTATTCTCTGCATGATTTCTTTAAGTTCTGTAATGCAATGCGATTCTGACTTAGGTTTCTTAAATTTAGAAATTAGCGAAGTCTTAATAGCATTCAGTGGTTTAGTTGTATCTCCTTGGAAAAATTTCATATACCAGCTCAATGCGCGATATCTTAGGGTAGTATTGAACTGAGCTCATTTGACAGTTTCGTCGGTGATATTCTTAATACTCCACATAGCTTCGCAGAGAAACCAATGTTGTTCAGGGTGTTCAGATCCATCCCCTCTAAAGGTGGGTAACCTCATCTCATTTCCCATAGATCTTCCTAGTTTTTTGAACTGAGTATGTGATGGACTACTAGTGACAGTGCTCTGATGACGTAGGTTACTCTGGTTACTTAAGGCTGTTGAAACAACAGGAAGAGTATCAGTACTTACTTTGATAGTCGACGCAGTTCCTAAATATTATGTCTCTTCTTGGTGAGGTTCCTCTCTCCTAGCAGATTCTGAATGCTCCTTGTCTGTCAGATCTGCCTCTTCCCCACTGTAGAAACCCTTGTCCCTGTAGTTCTTCTTAAACAGGTTCGCAAGATGAAATTCTCTGAATGCTCTCCCACTGTGCATATGTCCAGCTTTTGTGTCGCTATCGCTTTCCAAATTCTTGAACATTAGCCTTTTCCAGTCTGACCAACTACTGTATCTTCAAGATGTTCTTCTCATGCAGTAGCATCTTGATCCTCAACTTCAGAAAATGTAAAAATTTTCCTCTGGATCCCTTGAAGAAATATCTCTCGGCTTGGCTATATGACTCTACTCTGTCAACAACAAACTCGGTGATATACCCTCTAGTGTTACTATCAAACTAGTGATCTACTGCTCTTGACACAACTTTATCAACTATCTTGACCTTCTTGATCAATGCCGACGTCCAAACCACAGGTGGCCTAGATCTGATCTCAAATTGGGTATCTTCTAACGTAGCTAGCCACTCATATAGCTCTTGATGGATTCCTCCAAAGAAAATTTCATGTATATCAGTAAAGATATATCTATCCAACCAATCCTCTGTACTAAGATTAGGGTTCTTGTTCTAGTCTTCAGCGAAGTCATTTTCTTGGTCTTCTATCCACTTATAAATCTTTGTCTTTGATGGAAACCACCTTGACATTCCCTCAAGAAGATTCCTCTCCCAACAATGAAACCATTTGTTAGCACAGGGGCAGACCCAGGGTTCAGCTCCAAGAGCACACCAACAAGCCCTAACTACTAGCCCTTTCGGCAACACCTACGAAGTAGATGCAATCTCACCCGAAGTAGCTATGGGGGGGTTGCAGGAAAGGGATGTCTACAACCAAGGGGATATCAAGTGGATCCAATACAAAATCTATACAACAATTATATATCATTTACCAGTTCAGATATACTCCACAGAACTATCTATCAGATCTAACATAGTAATGCAAGATGGATATACCAAATGAAAAAGAACAGAGCATCAATCACACACAACACAAAATATATGTGGTTCACCCTCTCTCTATGGATACGTCCACAGAATTGTGCTTTATAATATATTAAGATGAAGAATACATTTCTTATCTATGTCTTTAGCCAACAGATCTTCTTTCTTCTTCTCTCTATCTCTCCCCTTCTCACACACCCAACTGCAGGACTTGATCTCTTCACTCAGCTGAAGATCTTACAATACCAGAAGGCTCTTACACTTAGCACTTCCCTCTCTCACACAATAATATCTCATGTCAATAACAAAACTAGAACGAACCCTCTTCCCTCATCTAGGTTCTTATTTATACATTAAAATCACTCACCGACAGCCTTAGGCCGAAACCTAGGTGTTAAAACCCTAGATACCAAAACCCTATGTGTCCAAAACCCTAGGTCAACTTGTCCTACGTTTTCAAGGCTTCGCCAACCTGTCTTTCCTTCCTTCTCCCGTGGTGCTCCAAAGCATCCAATAGTGGATTTTTCCGCTTGTTGAGTTGTCCACGATCCATCTTCCTTGCTGATCTGTCATCCTTAATCTCTTTGTCCAATGTATTTCTTTCTCTTACTTCGCTCCATCTTTTCTTCTCTTTTGTTTAATTCGACCCAATAATAGTCATTGTGTCTTCCGCGTAGTTCGCGTTTCGTATTTTCTTCCTTGATCTTTTCTTTCTTCCATAACCAAGGGCCAACATTTTATCTTCTAATAACTTAAATGGCACACATTAATTCTTCTCGATAGTCAACTTCTGCCTACTCAATTTCATCTTCGACTTCTTCATATCCTTCTTCGGATTCTTCATATTCTTCTTCGGAGTGTTCTTTGTTAGAATCCTTTACTGCCATGAATAGAAATATTCCTGTCTCACTGCCACTGATTTCATCTTCATATGATGATGAGATGTCTTCTTTGATGCATAAGATTTTATTGAAATATTTCTTTGTAGTTCTTTTGCCTTTATATGTGTGTTTTCCTTTTGAGTAACCTTCATCATTTCTCTTTTTATTATGAAGACATTTGTTAGTAAAATGACTAATACCATCACAATTAAAACAAATTAAAGGAATCTTACCTCTATACCTACCATTGGTTCCCTTGTTCAGTCTTTTGACGAAGTTGGCCACTTCT
>SNQJ01S0213700.1:7697-23524 GCA_010110895.2 Picea sitchensis | reverse complement strand
TTTTTAATTTTAAAGTAATCCTGATTCCACTTGTACAACACTTCCATATTGTCCTTTACTTTAAGCCTCAATTTCTTTTCCAAGAATCACTGCATAAACCTTAATTTCAAGACATCTGAACATGGTATCAAGCTTGGCCCAACCACTAGTCGTAGGATAACTATCACAAATGTTCGATGATAACTTTATTTCTATAGGTTCTATGTGTTGTAACTTGTTTTTTTTTACATCCTTCCATTAGATACTCCAGGTGTAATTTATCCTAAATTATTACTTTTACCTTAAAATTTGGGTGGAAAAATATCCGTTTATTACTGTCCATAGCCCCTGGGCCTTCTTCTTATCATTTTACACTCAAACCCTTTTGCACGCAGAACCCTTGTGCAACTATCTTTTATTTCATTCTCCTCAGATCACCCCACGTCTTTGTTTTGTTGATCGTCATCTGTAGATTTCACTCAACATTGTTTTAATCTTCCTGAAGGATTGTGAAGGCCCTGCTTTTCATTTTTATTTTACCCCGCAAGGATAAACCAGAGATGATATCCCTGCATGATAAGAATGGAAGGCCTGGCGGTTTCCTTTTTTTGTGTATTACATTCCGGGCTCGTCCATGTATTTTCACTTGAGGATCGCCCCTTACAGTTTGGTCTTACCCTAAAAAATCGACTGGGCGGAGAAGGACCCAGTTGTTGGATCTCAGGTAGAGCCTTGGTAATGAACGCCTCTCCTTTCCGAACTCATTGAGGAGATTGGTAAGCTCTCTTTTTCGGATCACACCCGGGGAGAGCTCTTTTGCAGCTTGCATTAATTTTCCACTTAGCTTTTGTATGAGCCCATGGTTTTGGTTAGCATAGAATTAGAGCAAGAAATCAATAACCTGGGAAGCCAGATGATGTATTGTTTTAATAAATTTGTTGAGAAATCCAAATCTGAGCCTTCCTGCATGTGAGTTGGGTCGCATGGGCATGCTGAAGGAGACTGATCGTGGGGTCTCAGTCCGGTTCTTACCCAACTCTTAACCACCTTTGAGTTTACCCTGAGCACGAGCAGAGAAGGAAACTAAAAATGGGCAATCTCTTCCTATGAGTTGACACCTTCGCCCAACTTTACAGCCCTGGTCCCTTACCTTTGCTGACAAACAGTTCGTCCTCTGCGCTTGGCATTTTTTTCTCTTAGCAAAAATGACTCCCAACTCAGTGCACGGGTCGCTACCCTTCAGCTCGGTTTATTACGCCTAAAGGCGTACACCTATTGATAATGGGCAGATTTAATAAGGGTTTAGTGCTTAATAAGTTTTCTATGGACACGATTAAATATGGCTGGAATATTTTTAGTAGTCTCACAAAATAAATGGCTGTGATTTCAATCATTAACTTCCTAGCTATTATAAAGACATCCGTTTATGTGTTTACTTTTTTACATTTATCTAATCATATTTAAAAATTACTTTAATAGCTAACTAATTGCCACGTAAGTGATTAACATAAATTAAAATATTAACACTAGATAAATAAAACTCAACCATTTATGTGAAAATATGACTGTTAATTCATTAGTAAAATTAATTCGACAAATCAAATTATTTACTACATTATTTGCTCCATAGTTTTCACAACGTACATTATTTACTCCGCCATGGATTTTCCTCGACCTGGCGTTTTTACTGTGTCAATTAGGATTATTTTTTAACTATTTACTACGCCATGGATTTTCCTCCACCTGTCGTTTTTGCTGCGTCAATTAATTTTTTTTTTTAACTAGGTTTTGTTTTATTACGCTGGAGATTTTTACTACGCGGAGATTGCCGATTATTTTCGGCGTTCACCAGCCGCGAGTTAGCGGCTGTGCTAGTGTTGTTAGCTCAGTGAAAATTGGGGCGTGAAACCCAAGCGTTTTTCCCTCTGGAGTTAAGGATTTCAGGTTCAGTTTATTTAAAAAAGGGGCAGGATTGGTTACTGAACGAATGTTCCTCGAAAAGAGGGATTCTGCCCTCACTGTTATATTCCTTGTAATTAATTAAAGATGGTAAGTTTCAATAATGTGTTATGCTTTAATAAATGTATTGATAGTCTATTGAATCTGAATGTCTTTGAGTTGTCAGGATATGTAATTTTTACCATGACGGAAGGTTGATCATGATCGTTGTTTCACCAACCATATAATGGTGGATTATGGATAGGATTTCTTTTGAACGAAAAGACAACAAGAAAAATTTTAAAAGTGAGAAGGATAAAATAATAAAAATATAATGGACTTTTTAATTATCTTGCTAAGAAAGGTTTACTAAGATGTATTTTATTTAGCAATTTGAATACATTGTAATGTGCCTAAGTTTCATTTTTTTACATAAAAGAATCCAGTGTACTGTGACTAAGATTAATATCATTAGCATTATATCATGGTAATAATAATTGAATGCGGTTATCATTCAAGCATCATAGCAATAACGATGAATGCATATTAATTAGTTTTTAGTCCCCACTTAATTGAATTAATGTGAAATCATAGTATTCTTTAGACTTCTTGCACACTGATTTTAAATGAAAGTATGATGATTTAGCTCTTAGGAATCCTTGCACAACGAATTATAATATAGTGTATGATGGTTAGCTTTTAGACTGCTTGCACAACTAAATTATAAATGAATGCATGATGGTTACATTTTAGAATGCTTGCGCAACTAAATTTTAAATGAATGCATGATGGTTAGATTTTAGACTGCTTGCGCAACAAAATTTTAAATGAATGTATGATGGTTAGCTTTTAGATTGCTTGTGCAACTAAATTTTAAAGCGATTGGATGATCAAAGTCCCCTTCTCCTAGTTGTGAGAGAACTGCGCCCAATGCTATGGATGATGAATCTACATGTACATGAAACTCCTTGTTCCACTCCAGAAAGATAAAAATTGGTGTAGTTACCAATTTCTGTTTCAAAGTATCCAATCCCTTCTAGTAGTCCTCATTCCATTGAAACTTGGCTTCCTTCTTTAGTAAATTTTCCATGGGTTTTATAATTTGCGCATATCCTTTGATAAATTTCCTATAATAACCTATATGACCCAACATTTCCCTCAGTTGTGTGATTGATGTCAGAGGTTCCAACTCTAGAATTACTACAATCATGGCTGGATCAACTAATAGTCCTTGTTTTAATACTACATGTCCTAGTAGAATTCCAAACGACACCCAAAAGATACACTTCTTTAAATTCAGTGAAATTTGACACTGTCTGCACCGATCTAACATGTGCCGAAGAAATTCTATATGATCCTGCAGTAGACATAACATCGTCCAATCATCAAAGTAAACTTCTAGGAATTTATGGATGAACTCCTTGAATACTACCACTACTACCCTAGAAAACAACACAGGGGCATCCTTCAATCCAAATGGCATAAATGTATACTGATAACTTCCCTACTCTGTCGCAAAAGTGGTCTTGTGTCTATCCTCTTGTGCAATTCTTATGTGATGGTACCTAGAGAATCCATCTGTGAAATAATAAGTTTGTTGGCCTCCTACATTTTCTAGCACTTCATCCATGAATGGTGTTGGGAATGGATCATGTAAGCATGCATTATTCAATTTACTTAGATCCACGTATATCCTAATTCCTCCTATCTTCTTTTCCTGCACCACCATTGGGATAATCCACTCAGATTCTTCTACTAGTTCAATGATTCCCACTTCCAACATATTGTCTATTTCAGCCTTGACCTTCTTCTTGTACCTCGAGTTTAACCTGTCAGTTCTATGTCGTACTGGCTTAGCTCCAAGTTTTAGTGGGATCTTCATATCGCCTAATTCTCCTACTATCCCCTTCATCTCTGAAAATGTTGTTGGGAATAAGTCTTGATATTCCCATAATAAGTCTGCAACCTTCTCAATTGTCTCATTGTTCCAATAATATCCCATCTGTGAAAACTTGGGATTCTCTGTCGTCCCAATGTTTACCTCCTGCGTCTTTATAGGTTGTGTGTATGTGGTGGATGCAAGATCTATCCCTTCTACTGCTCGTGCTCCTTCTGTCTCGAGTATTTGTACATTCCTGGGATACTCCTCCTCGTACTCTTCCCTACGCATCTCCTATTCTAAATACCATTTCTTTAGGATTGTGTCCAAAGTGTGTATGAATCTATGCGTCCACTCTATTTCTGATACTGAGCTCCATAAAGCCCTACATTTTTCCACCTGACTCGTTGGATCACTCTCTCCTGTGTACTTCTGCGCAATTTCTTCATCATCAGATCCAAACCATATCTGCATTTGTATATTACATTGTGACTAGTATTTCATTCCCTCTGTGTGTGAAGATCACCATCTAACTAGATTCGCCTTTAAGATGACATCCAGTGTCAACAACATGTACTTGTAACTCAAATGTTTTTACAAACATGCCTATCTCAATGGGTCACATAGCTCTGTTCCAATCCACTGCAAGGATCGATTTGTACGTGCACATCGGCTAGTTGACACTTCATGCATCCTATACTGCTAATTCTATAGACTGACTTCTGAATTTGATGTCCACAAATTGATACTTCTCCAACTCAACGCACCATTTGTTGTTGGGTCGACATAATCCTCCATGAGTGCAGTCAGATTGTATAAGTTGTCAATGTCATTATCTCTTCATGGCTCTGTGTATCTCTTTCCTTCTGATGGGTCCAAGGGTGCAGTAAATTTTAGATCCCCAACCTCAAATATCATCTCCCTCCTTTTAAAGTTAATGATTGCTTGGTTATCGAAAGCCCATTCCAGTCCCATTAGTGTTGGATATGGTTGAATGTCATCTATGATCTCAATAACTACAGAGTTTTCCATGATATGCATCCCATCTATGTTCATAGGTACTCCTTTCAATTTTCTAATCAGGACTATCTTATGATGATTCACGAGCCTTAATTGAACAGGGGACCATACTAGCTCGAGTTTTCCCATCATCTCCCATGTTTTCTTAGGTATCACATTCACATTATACCCTAAGTCCAAGATAAAATTATCCACATCATACTCTCTAAGCTGCGCATTGAACCTTGATTCTTCATTGGCTCTCTTCCTGTTGGGTTGACATAACTCTCCATGAGTGCAGTCAGATTGTATAAGTTGTCAATGTCATTCCCTCTTGTTGGTTCTTTGTATCTCTTTCCTTCTGATTGGTCTAAGGGTGCAGTAACTTTTAGGTTCCCAAATTCGAATATCATCTCCCTCCTTTTAAAGTTAATGATTGCTTGGTTATCAAAATCCCATTCCAATCCATTAGTGTTGGATATGGTTGAATGTCATCTATGATCTCAATAACTACAGAGTTTTCCATGATATGCATCCCATCTATGTTCATAGGTACCCCTATCAGTCGCCCAATCGAGACTATCTTATGATGATTCACGAGCCTTAATTGAACAGGGGACCATACTAGCTCAAGTTTTCCCATCATCTCCCATGTTTTCTTAGGTATCACATTCACATTATACCCTAAGTCCAAGATAAAATTATCCACATAATACTCTAAGTCAAGATTGAACCTTGATTCTTCATTGGCTCTCTTCCTGCGCAATAACACCCTGCCTACTCATTCTTTGTGCTTAATGTGGGTTTTCTCTTCCTTTAGCATCCCAATCGCATTTCCAATAACATAGAAGGATTCCATCATGTGTTCACCAAGTTGATTTGCGGAGTGGTGGTAAACTTATATGTTTTGATTTTATATTTCTCATGCATTTTATTAATGCTTTGTGAGAAAGGGTCTCATGCATTCTTATGTTTTATGAGATGCTCATGCATATTATTTATGCTTTATGAGATTTTGAAAACCTCATACACATATTCATTATTGATGTAAAATGATTAATACTTATGAGGGAAATTAGGCTCACATGATTTTTGTTAAAATTATAATTTGGAAATTGGTTTTTATGTGAGAAACCGCCTCACACCAATTTGCCATTATTCTCAATTATAGATTGAGAGAATCAAGGACATGGATGAGGAGTCTTTGGGTGGTTTTGAGACTTTTCCCTTTATGTACTTGAATATAGTTTGATATCCTACATTCATGGATCTTGTTTTTCCTCTTTTGTAATTAGATCCTATTATTGTGGATCTAGGAGTTAATGCTCTTTCTTAAGAGGGAGTGAGGAAAAACTATATAATGCCTTATGTGAGCCCTTAGTAATGGAGAGTTAATGAGTGGAGTTATAAATCCATAGTTCTACTACTCCCGGGCTTTGAGAGACTTATTCATGTAAGGTATTATCCTTCTTGATGTATGGAGAGGTATGAGTGTGAGCAGTCTTCTTGAATCCTCACTGAAGGAGAAGAAATATCTTATGTAATCACATATGAGAAGGTCCCAACATCTTTTGAAGAAGGAATGAAAGTGATCTGTATTCCAATTAAAGCGGGCCCAGAGACATAACCCAGGAGGGGTGAACTCCATTACCAACATTGGTTGTCTCTCTCACTTGTCTTTTCATGTGCTTTGTTCCATTTTGAGTTCATGTGTGTTATGTATTATTGTTTACAAGCATGGTTAATAATGGATTCATAGGCCCTTTAATCTTGATGCAAATAACTCATCAAAAAATGATTCTTAATTGAAAACTTGCGTAAAGTACTCGCCCATTTTCAAATCATGTTGTATCAGAGCTAGGTTGACTTCTTTGCACGATGGGAAAAGGAGCGAAGAAAGAAGAAAGACTTCAAGAATTAGAAGAGATAAATCACAACATTCAAGATGAAAATGTAGAATTGAGGAGACTTTTGCAGGTTGTAGAAGAAGAGAAGCAATACCTTCAAGAGAGGTCTCAGCTTCATGGAGAAGTCCCCAACGAAATTATTGAAGAATTGCAACTCGAATTGCAAACCAATGATGAACTCTTGGCTAAGTTGAAGCATGGTGAACGAATGGAAAAATCAAACCGAGGTATATGATGCTTCGTCATGTTCAATGTTTTCTTAGTATGAAACTAACGTGGGCATGAAGCTCCTCACGAAGATGGGAGGTGGACTTGAAATTCATGGCCAAGGAATCACTCAACTATTAAAGGTGGTACAAAGACCACGATTTGCAGGTTTGAGTTATGGCAAGGAAGAGAATGGATAATGCTCAAAGGTTGTTGAAGAAAAAACCATCTCTTCACCATCAAATTCCACGAAAGGAATCAAACCACTTATCCTCATTAGAGAAAAACCACTTAGAAAAGTATAAAGTGCATTTCAACTATTTTCTTACATATAAGAATAATGATTTCTATTTTAGATCTTCTAAACATGATGTAGCTAATCATCATAAGAAAAAAGTTTGGGTAGAGAAGACGAGCATGCTCACAGGAAGTGAGACAAGAAAGAAAGAACCCCTTTCACGTCTTCGTGAAAATGAAATTCTTTGAAGTGAAGAAACTATTGCACTCATTGCGAGATGAGTGGCCATTGGATTGGGAAATGTTGGAAAGTTCATCCTTAGCTTCGTCCAAGCTTCGTCCAAAACGTGGCAAGAGAGTCGTTCAATCTCTTGCAAATAAGGAGGAAGCAAATAAAGGAATTAATCCAACAAAAATAATCCCAGAAGCAGTCCCTCAAAAAGATCAACATCAGTTTGAATGGCTTAGTAAACATTTGTTATCATTTCTCCATAATTGAAGTACTTTTGGTTACTTAACGTGTTTTGCAGAAAAAAAAAAATGTTGCTGTAACTCGGGCATTATAGTGGCACAATCAATCACCATGCTTGGAAAGACTCATGGGTACCTTGCACCAGCTAGCGTTATCTCTGGAATACCAGTGCCAAGATGGACGTGTGCAGTGTTGGTGTGGTTACACATGAAATAAACCTCTGAGACCGGCTTTATAAGCTATTGGATAACAACATGTGTCGAAATCAAGGTGGAAAAATCTACAGACAACTAATCTGGATAATGTATCATTCCATGAATTTGGTTTGTAGACCTATGATAATGGAGGAACATGCAGAAGAAGATGTCATAGGAAACACACTGCAAAAGTGTGATCATATATCTGTGACATTGCGCGAGGATATTTATGGAAGTGGGCCATCAACTAGTAGCATGTGCTTCGATAGATATGGAGGAGTGGATGCTACTGCAACAAGAATTTAAAAATAGGTGAACTTCGATGCCATCGAAGGAGAAAGCACCAAGAAATTTCTAGGAGAGAAGCCGTGGATGTTTTCGATCGACCATGGAAATTTCATGCGGTTGCTTATGTCTCATTATCGACGGAATTCGGGCTAGGAGGCGACATTGGAGAAGATCCGATATGAAATAAGAACTCGCCTAGATCTGTATGAATCGTATGGTATAAGCGTCGAGAAGGTTGTTCATTGAGTTTTTTCGAATAGCTTGGAGCAATAATCAAACAATGATGGTCGTCGACCCATTCTGTTGATAGAAAATGATGATGGGATTGATGCTCTTGGTTCAAGAGCTCTCATTTATGTCTACGTCGATCCAGATCGTGCATAGTTCACGATCGAGGCGAAAGCAGTTAATCACCCATAGTTCATGCCTCTCTGTCTATGCGTTGCAAGTGTTTCTGCAGCAAGACTGCAGAGTGAATGTATTGCTGAATTTTTGGTTGTAACCATGAGATATGAAGCTCAGAAGCCAGTGGAGGATAAATAGTTATGTGCATAGGAGCCACTGTCCCCTAAAAGAGTCGTTCTGTGCACAGATCCACAAGTGATGGATATAAATCATCTGGAGGAGAGAGTCCGGATGATGGTGACCAGGATCCTTAGTGGAGCTACTATCAAACCAATTGAATGGATCTATAGAAGTCATATGGTTCATCCAACTCGACTCTCACGAAGGAAATCTAATGATCATTGACCTGTCCAACAACATATTCACCGGTTCGATACCATCTAATGCATGGGGATTGAAATCCATATCACACACTGTAGTGACTTCGAATGGGTTGCACTATATGAAGGATCAGGGATCGTGCGGTTCATTTTGGGCTTTCAACACAACCGGGGCACTGGAGGGCGCAAATTTCCTGAAGACAGGAGAGATGGTGAGCCTGAGCGAGAAACAATTGGAGGGACGTGATTCCGACTAGCCTGTGTGGTATTTTCATGTACAAGTTAATAGACAACTTCAATAATAGCATGCTCTAGCTGGAAATTTCGGGATAGTGTGCTAATACATGAGAGACAAACCATGGATCTCATTGTTGTCAAACACATTGAGCGGGGATTGCCAAATATTTTTCATGATAGCTTGACAATTAGAAGCTGTCAAGTATTGGACTGGGGATTTCCATCCATTAATAACTCGATTCTCGAATGGCGTGGGAAACTGGTGGCCTCATATCCGTGAATGCATGTCTCCTCAACGCACCACAGATATAAAGAATTCTCTGGAATATTTTGTATGCCACAACTGGTGATGGGAGCATGCATTCCGATGTTCCAACAACTGATGGGAACAAATTGTTTATATCCTACACACAAATGATATTCCAGGTGTGGGAAGGGGGAACAATGCATCACTCTACTCCCACCTAGTCGTAACGATATGCCATATTATTGTTTAGCGGTGGATAAGTTCGGTTTGAGTCACGATTTGACAATGGGATAATTTCCAAGCGCGAGGATTCAAAGTGGCATATCAAAGTGCCTTGTAATTTAATGTAAAACTGATGATTATGAAGCATTGTAATGGATGTTTAAGTAACTCTTGAGTGAGGAGAGTGAGAGGCATTATTATTGCGCCTTAATCCTTCGTTGGCTTCCTTGTAATTGTGATGGTAATTAGTTGAGTGAGGCGATTTTCCTAGGCCTATTTTGGCGATTCATTGTAAACGTGATCAAAGAGTGTAGCTATAAACTCTTGGAAAGTAAGGTACGCCAAATATTTTGGTACATGTATCATCTGCTACAGGTTGCAAGATTATGTAGGTGGGCTTTGACATTTCAGCTCCAAAGAACATAGGTGAAGGAGACAAGAGACGTGCCTTTCCAAACATTTTCTTTGCAGCAGTTGTGAGTGTCGGCTTTGCATTTTGATTCCGAAGTACGCATGTGAAGGAGTCTTGAAAAAATGCACCTTTTGAGGACATCTGCATACAGATAGAGTTGATACTTTTGGATACCAAAATTTTCTTTGTGGGGAGGCGTGATCCATATGGATTTCCACACATGGAAGGAATTTACTGTGTTCACCAAGTTGATTTGTAGAGTGGTGGTAAACTTATATATTTTGAGTTTATATTTCTTATGCATTTTATTAATGCTTTGTGAGGAAAGGGTCTCATGCATTCTTATGATTTATGAGATGTTCATGCATATTATTTATGCTTTATGAGATTTTGAAAAACTCATACATATTATTCATTATTGATGTAAAATGATTAATACTTGTAAGGGAAATTAGATTCATGTATTTTTCATTAAAATTAAAATTTGGAAATTGGTTTTTATGTGAGAAACCACCTCACACCAATTTGCCATTATTCTCAATTATAGGTTGAGAGAATCAAGGACATGGATGAGGAATCTTTGGGTGGTTTTGAGACTTTTCCCTTTTTGTACTTGAAGATAGTTTGAGATCCTACATTCATGGATCTTGTTTTTCCTCTTTTGTAATTAGATCCTATTATTGTGGATCTAGGAGTTAATGCTCTTTCTTAAGAGGGAGTGAGGAAAAACTATATAATGCCTTATGTGATCCATTTTTAAAGGGGGAGAGTAATAAGGGTAGTGATGGAGAGTTAATGAGTGGAGTTAGAAATCCATAGTGCTAATACTCCTAAACTTTGAGAGACTTATTCATGTAAGGTATTATACTTCTTGATGTATGGAGAGGTATGAGTGTGAGCAGTCTTCTTGAATCCTCACTGAAGGAGATGACATATTTTATGTAATCACTTATGAGAAGGTCCCAACACATTTTGAAGAAGGAATGAAAGTGATATGTATTCCAATTGAAGCAGATCTAGAGATGTAGCCCAGGAGGGGTGAACTCTGTTACCAACATTGGTTGTCTCTCTCACTTGTCTTTTCATGTGCTTTATTCCATTTTGAGTTCATGTGTGTTATGTATTATTGTTTACAAGCATGGTTAATCATGGATTCATAGGCCCTTTAATCCCAATGMAAATAAATCGTTAAAAAATGATTCTTAATTGARAACTTGCGTAAAGTACTCGCCCATTTTCAAATCATGTAGTGATCAATCATACCGAATAATGTACTTAGCACAGTTCCATATTTCATTATTTCTACACAACTCCTTAGGAATTATGTTAGTGTACTTACCTTCGCAATTGGCTTCTCTGGAACAAATTGATCTTCTATACAAGGAAATGATGATGTTGATGCTCCCCCATGCTGTCCGAGTATTTCTTTTCTTGCTCTCTAATATGTTTATTTTTCCTGCTATGGATAGAATGTTGGTATAAGACCGGCTAACTTCCTTACCCACTGCTCAGTAAAATTTCCTTGATCAGTCATATCAGTCCTTGTTCTATCTCCTCCACATGTAACAATTGCTAATTTTGGTCCTTCATTGCGTCTTTCAGCTGATATCATCTACACATTTGGATTCAGATTTGGAATTGGGTTATCTTTGGCCTGCCACTTCACAACTAGTTGGGGACATTATTATATCAAGTTATCCATTTCTCTGCAATATTTTCATGTATTACAAATAATCTTGCAATCATGGGCCAAGTGTCCAGGTTGATTACAATTATAACAGATAATCGATCCTTGTCCTCCTCTACCGAAATTCCCTCTACCTCAATCTCTACCAAAGTTTTCTCTATTCCCATGATTGAAACTTCTCTGATTTTTATACTGTGTACCATCCCCCTCTGTGACACCATTCTCTTCTTGGATCCTGTACATATCTAATGTGCACTCCCTTAGTAGTTTGCACACGCGACAATCCTTCTCTTCATATCCTACCGACTTGCAGAAATTGCAAAACAATTTCTTTGGTGTACTCAGATACTTCTATAGTAATGGACACTCAATGGGGTTATGGCTCCATTTATTACTTATATCACAGTATTCCCACTTGGTAGTGGATTCGACGCTCCAACTTCCAAATACTTTGTGAATGTTGGAAATTTGTCTTTGTGATGTCCCTCCATCCTGCACTTGGTACACCAAACTTGTTCTCATTTCTCCTTCCCTTTGGTAAGCTCGACCAACTGAATTATCAATGCATCCAACTATGTCTGAACTTGTGCCAATCCTCCAATATCTCATGCCGGAGATGCCTCTAGTTTCATGGAAATTTCCAGAGCCTCAGGCTGCGACATAACCTTGTATTGAATTAGTGGCCTACAAATGTGTGGTAGAAGTCTTGTAATAAACCACTCTTGATGTTGTTGATCTGGAATTTAGAAATTTAATCTCCCCATCACATCCTTAAAACATTGATTGAAATCCCATACATACTCTATTTGTACCTATTTGATCTCTTTTAGTTTTTCGATGTACTGTGACTCTGACTTTGGATTTTTGAACTCCTTTAGTAGAACTTGCTTTATCTTTACCAAAGTCTTATCCTATCCTATATGTGTAATACTCTGTAACTTCATATACCATACTAGCGCACGACCTATAAATGTTGTCGCTAACTGCGCAATATTCATAGCCTCATCTTGTATGTTCTTAGCGACTCAAACTATTTCATAGACAAAAAAGTGTTGTTCTGGATCCTCTGACCCCACTCCCCTGAATTCATAAAGTCCAAGAGTATTATCTACTCCCTCCATGTTGGTTTGTGTAGTCCCTCCTCTTGATGATGCTGGTAGACTTTGATTCTGACTTTGAATCTACGCACTACTCCCACTATTCTGACTACTACTACTCTGTCCTCCTTGACTAACTATGATAGCTTTTGACAAGTCTTCAAATGTTATCTCTGATTGTGGTGACACATATGGGATCATGGATTCAACATAGGATCATGTCTGAGTAGGAATTGCTGGCTCTTTTATTATTGGACTGGATTTAAAATCCTCTTCTCCTCCTCCTATATATGGTATCTCCATGATTCATACTAGTGCACAAGGTTCTCCTTCCTCTGGCTCACTGTGTGACTCTTCTCTCCTAGCCCCAATCTTTTTCCTCTTTTACCTCCTTCATCCATGCAACTCTCCAAACTCGTACTCTTCCTCTGGTATACTTCCTTCTTTCATCCTCATTTTCTTCCTTCCTTTTTCATTTATTCCTTCATTCTCTCAAATGATCCTCTTGTCATCCTCCAACTTCCCCTATGTGCACAAATCCCTTTTAGTTGTTGGACTTCATTATAATCATGTGTTTTTCACATAACAACATTTTTATCCACGTACTTAACAATTTCAGGAACCTCCCGCACAGACCTTTGAAAATGTATTTCTACAACACTGTATTATTGAATGCAATCTACTACAAATTCTGTAACATAACCCCCTAGTATACTATCCAACTAAAAATCATTTGCTCGAGTAGTTGGGTTACTTACCGAATTCAACTGTCTTACCAATTCAGGAGTTCAATTCTGATCCAGATTTTATGTGYAGAACAAAATAAATATAGATCTATATTATTAACACAAAGATTCAATAAACAATAACAGAGATACAATAAAACTTAGCTTCTATTAATAAAGAAATATGTTGAAACTGTAAAATGTAGACTAAAAAAATCTTGTTAGAATGGTGGYAGCTTATCTCTGAGAAGAGATGTGATGGTTKTGCTCATTCACAAGAAGATGATTATAATGAGGCTCTTAAAGAACTTTTACAATAAACATGAATGCCAAAACCCTAAACATCCAAAAACTTAACCCTAGGAGATGAAGCACCAARAGTCATGTGGGCCCCRTTGGGGTAAGTTGGTACATCAACTTCCCGGGGTTGTAACGTTTACATACGATCTTCATTTTAGATGCATGATATCCCGTTGGAAATGTATATCCGAGGAATACACATTATTCTGTCAAACTCTAACTCCATGTATAGTTTTACTATGGCGAGCCCTAAAAACGTTGTTCAGGGCCTTAAAACGACCCCAAAATTTAATACACATTATTTCATCAAACTCTAACTCCATCTAAATTTTTACTGTGGCGAGCCCTAAAAATGTTGTTTAGGGCCTCAAAACGACCCCTGAAGTTCAAGACCCGAAAACTAGGAAAAAACTGCCAAACTGAAAAACTGCCAAGATGAGCCAGTTGGAATAGGTGGGTGGCCACCGATATACACCTAGATCAATCCTCCCCCCTTAGGACGCAATGGTATCCATTTCATTGAATTCCCCCATCAGATGAGGAACATTTTGCTGAATTTGGCCCCGGGTAAGCCACTTTCCTTGGTGTAGGAGATGCCCTACTTTGACAACCCGATAAAGATGGATCTTCTACTGGCGAGTGACCTTGACCTATGTGTCCATGATCTGATCAGTGGATGCATTTTCAATATAGTGAGTGTGGAGATATGTTGGTGTCAACTGTTTTTCTATCTTTGAGGTGTCCAATAATGGTGGAAAATATGGCTGAAGGAGATCCACATTGAACACTCGATGCAAGCCAAGGAAGGGGGGGACATTGAGATCAAAAGAATTATCACCCACAAACTTGGTGATGGTGTAAGGTGCATAGCAGAGTGGATGAAGCTTATGATGGGACCCTGTAAGGTGTTCTTTCTACAAGTGTAACCAAACTTTGCCTCCCACCCGAAACTTGTGTGGCACACAATGTTGATCATGGCCCTGCTTGTACTTGGCATTGGAATTCTATAAAATATCTTGAACATGTTGGAAGATGTGTTGGATCCTCTCAATTAATCAGGTGGCTTTTTCAGCTTCAGTTTGAGCATGGGATGAGTCTTCCTAGGTGGACGCAAAGGGTAATGCAACATCCATGGGACCCAATGGTTGAAATCCCAACCCCACGTGAAAGGGGCTGTGGCCGATTGAGCTATGCATGGATCTATGTGTGGGGGTGCTTGGTATAGTACATGCGCAGGATATGTACGATCATCTAGTTGAAAACCTCAGTTTGGCCATCTGTTTGGGGGTGGAAGGAAGTGGATTTGGTGAGCTTGGTGTCCAACAATGACTAGAGGCTCGACTAGAATATGATGAGGAAACGACTATATAGATATGAGATAATGGTTTGTGGTATCCAAAAATGTACTCACACTTGTTCAAATAAGAGTTTGACAGTGAGGTGTGATGTGATGTTCCTCTTGCAGGTGGCCAAAATCCCCATCTTGAAAAAGCGATCAACAACCACAAAAACATAGTCATTTCCCCGCTTGGTGGACAGAAGGTATGACATGTAGTCCATTGAGATGGATTCCCAAATCCTTTCAGGAGTAGGTAGAGGGATGTTCATGCCTTATTTCTTAGTGGTCGGTTTAGAAATAGCACATGTCGTGCAGGACCTGATATACTTGCTGACATCCTGTCGAAGTTTCGACCAGTAGAAATGTTGTTGCATCACTGCCATTTTATTTTCTACACCGAAGTGTCATGCCACCTGACTGCAGTTGGATTCCCAAAAAATATTTTCTCTCTCACTTGATAGGATGAAAATATGGCCCAAACAACACAACAACCCATTCTGAAGATGGAAATTAATGACATCTTTGTTTGCGCCCAACATCTGGTAGGTGGTGGCGAAGTCAGGATCTTTCTCATAGAGTTGGGGACATTCGAAGGTCTAGTGTTTTCAAGAGTCTAGCACCGTGGTGATTTCCTCAACTAGAGGTCAATGGAGGAAATCAACGATGCGATTGGTACTTCATGTCTTATTCTTGATGTTGAGGTGGAACTGTTGCAAGTATGTGGACCACTTCT
>SNQJ01S0213699.1:12750-28463 GCA_010110895.2 Picea sitchensis | reverse complement strand
TTGCCATGGTTTCATCGATTTAATCTCATTGGGAAGTGTTTCTTCACAATAATTTGGAAATCCTGCTAGAATTGTTAACCTTACCCTCCTTGGCAGTGTTTCACATTTGCTATTTAAAACACAACACTATGGCATTCCACATAAACACTTGCAAAGCATTTCTAACACCGCCTCTTTATTTTCGTGTATTTATTCCTTTTCGTTTCCTAATAATTATATGGTCTCTTTTAAATGTCATCCTTGCAAGGCCTCATCATCATATTTTGCATGAAATTGCTTGCAAGAAAATTTTACACACTTACAACTGGTGCATATGAACGACGTTTGAGTAAAATAGAAGAAAATCTGCGCACTGTTATAGATTCATTTTCATTATTGGATGTATGAAATCACTCTCCTTCAACACCAGAGGCATTGGTATGCATGTCATATGCTATTGCATGGGTATTTCGTATAGTCTTGAAGTCAAATACTTTCAACATAGATCTTGAAGTATGCAAAACTTCATTGAGTATTTTTTCTTGATCTCTATAAAAGAGGTCAATTGAGACAAGGATCTATTATAAGTAACTATTTTTTTAACTCCTAATTATGTATCATTAATTCACAAGTTTTTTTTTTTGGAAATGTTATGGACTCTTGAGTACAATCACCTTACTAATGGTCTTGATGTGCAATTTGTAGATCTTTCAAGTGCATGATTGTTTTTGAAAGTGTTCAAAAAACCATTTCCATGCATATGCATGAAAGTTTTGAAGGTTGGGAACCTATCCCATTAAAATTTGACCTTTAAACATCAATTCCAACTCAACCTGTGTTCTTTACAATTCTGTTAAAAGTACATGTCTACCTGGGGGGAAAATTCGAGTAGTTGTTATGAGGATGTTATTTGTTTCCAATTCATTATGTTATTGGTATTTTTGCTATCCCTTCGACATGCATTCTTTCATTATTGAAAATCACTGAAATAGTTAACTTTTAAAAATGAATTTTACATATTTAATTCCCAATTAGGGTAATGCGTGGGAATGGTACTTGTGTTCCATTGTTTGGGTTTTTCGAAAATTGTTGAGGCAATATGTAGAATATGAAACATGGTCTTGTATATAACTTGAAGTTATCTGGACAAATGTTTCAAAGGTTGGAGAATAATGTGGCCTGGTTCGACCTGCACTAGATTTATTTGTCAAGGCATGTGCCACCCTTTGTCTGAGATTACGGAGAACTTTGATTTTCCCCAAAATGATGCTTCCATGAAATGAAAATATTAGCATTTTACAAAGATATAATCATCCCCTTAACCCTGAAGGATTCAAAGCTTGGTGTACACCCTGGAAAATAGAAAACAGAAACAACTTCATGCCCAAAATCCTAAAGCCCTAGTGAGGGGTCCGAAAATGATGCTTCCATCAATTGAAAATATTAGCATTTTACAAAGTTATAATCATGCCCTTAACCCTGAAGGATTTAAAAGCTTCATGTAAACCCTGGAAAAAGAAAAGAGAAGCAACCTCATGCTCAAAATCCTAAAGCCCTAGTGAAGGGGTCAACGTTGTTGAAGTTAAACTAACACAACCACATTATTAAAAGTGGTAGATATATTCCAATCGTCATTTTCCAGCCTCAAAATTTTTATGGTGTTTATCGACGTATATCAACCACTTTTAATAATGTGGTTGTGTTAATATAATCTAGTTGAACATATTATTACATAGTTAATAATATTAGTGTTGAACATATTTTATGTTTAAATTATGTCAATTGAGTTTACCTCGTGTGGTTGGGAGGAATTATTGTTTTCCTCCCCAAGTTCAATTCTTAAATATGACATGTAAAATGTAAATTAAAAATAAATTCTTAATATTATTAAAAGTAAATTATTTATTGACATAAATTTTCTTTAATATTTTTTTGTTTGTTTGTTAATGTGGCCGAACCTGTTGGCATCGGGATTAACTTGTGGCTTGAGAAACCGTGACTCAAGGGCATCTAAGCCGTCAAAATCACCCGGGGATCGCACCCGGCCTGAGCCACACCAACCCTTAACATGGTTGGATTTTTTGTCCCCGCAGGTTTCGAACCGGTGACTGTTTCAACACAGAGTGGCTTAACAACACACTCCGTCAATGACTTTCCTACACCTCGAGGACTAAATTTTCTTTAATATTATTAATATAATAAAATTGTAATTGATTTTGCATTGAAAATTAATATTGTTAATGCATGCTGTATGGACTATACAACCTTTTCAAATCATTTTATGACAAACGATAAACATACACAACCTTAAAAGTCATTTTATACCAAATAATAAACATACACAACCCTAAAGGGGCATGATATTGATAATCCCATGTCTATATATTACCTTTAATTTTACCTAATATATATCTATATCTATATATATATATATATCTATCTATCTATATATATATATATATATATATATAATGCCCATTATAAATACATCTTAAGATTATTATTACAATAATATATTAAAGATATAATTCAATCATAAAAACCTATAACAACAAATAATATTAGTTAGCATGCGTGGAAATGCAAAGTGTACACAAAGAAATACAACCAAACAACACCATATTAAATATATTTATTTTGACATATTCTCTGAATCGTATCTTTATGTAAGGATTGCAATTGGTTTAGGGTTTAAAAGTTTGAGAAATAGAAGCCCATCCACTGGCAACCCTTTATTATATAATGCAACCCTGCCAAAAAAAAAATATTAAACTTTAAAATAAAATATTTAACACAATCTTAAATATATTTATTTTGAAACACCATTTTAAATATATTTGAAAGATTTGCTCAATGGTAAGGATTGCATTCGATTTAGGGTCTAAAAGTTTGAGAAATGGGAGCTCAATGACTCTCAACCCTTTATTACAATGCAACCTTGCTCAAATAAAATATTAAACTTTAAAAATTAATTAAATTTTATTTATTATGGACATGCAAAGCATACAAAAAGCAACATAACCAAATACATTTATTTTGATAGATTTCTTCAAATGATCTTTGTGTAAGGATTGCATCCAATTTAGGGTTTAGAAGTTTAAGAAAGGAGAGCTCGGTAACTTGCAACCCTTTATTATACAATGCAACCTTGCTCAAATAAAATATTAAAATTTAAAACAAAATATTAAATGTCATTTCTAATAAAATATTAAACACCATCTTAAATATATTTATTTTGAAAGATTCACTCAATGCTATCTTATAGGATGATATAAAATATTAAACTTTAAAAATTAATTAAATTTATTAAACTATAAATATAAATTATTAAACATTAAAATTATTAAGCATTAATTATTATGAACATGCAAAGCATACACAAAGCAACATGACCAAACAACACCATCTTAATTATATTTATTTTTCTAGATTCACTCAATCATATCTCCATGTAAGGATTGCAGTTGGTTTAGAGTTTAGAAGTTTGAGAAATGGGAGCCTAATTACTCACAACCATTTATTATACAAGACCCTTTATTATAAAATAAAGATCCATTTTTATAAAGACTTGTAACCCTTTATTATACAATGCAACTTTGCTGAAATAAAATAAAGACCCTTTTGCTCAAATATTAGGAAAATGTAAAAGAAAATCCCTAATTTCAAAGAATGCAAAATACATAAGGAAAATGATAGAGTAATTAATTTATTATGTTTATTTTGGCGAGTAATAGTATTACTCATGATGCCCAGTGCATCATAATTGTTGTTAAAGGTTACAAAGTTGAACTTCCATACATCGTTTGCATAAGTGGACGAAGTGGAGATATCCCTTTTCCCCGACCTTCCAACCAACTCTTAAGTGGGCCATTCCTCAGCTTGAATTATTTATTGAATTAATAATGTGGTTGTGCCAAACTGTGGACCATCCATATGATAGACTCGGTCCATGCATCATTGCAAGAAATAATTTTTACTAGATCCACTCGAACAATTTATTGGGTTGAATCAAAGTCGAGATCACCAGTCATACGATAACTCATTATATTCCAGAACCACCTCGACCTAAATCCTTTCAGAATGACATGAGACATCTTGAGCCCCTTCATGGAAACTTCCTGGATGAGGAAAATACTCATGGGGTAGGATTCACAAAGGTGTCAATGGAGTCAGAGATATGCTCTCTGATTGCTTGAAACAAATGCTTTAGGTCCAGATTTTCTAATACCTAAGAGACATCTTGGGTTACCTGAATGTCCTCTCCCTGTGAGGATCTCAAACATTAGCACACGCGACAGAGAGTTATGGAGCTGAAGATCTTGAAACAAATGTTCAATAACTTTTTAATCCTATTACACACCCAAACACAACAATGAGGCGATGAGGTGTTGTATACATACTAATACCTGCTAATCACCCAAACATGGCAATCAATGACCAGTGCAATAATTTCTTAATCATTTTAAGTAATTGTGAAAAAAAAACACTTTAACGGATGCATTCATAAATGTGATGAAGTTATGAACATTGAATCTCATTCATTGATTTAGAGATGATGACGAGAATATGTTAGCATATTTAATTCATGGCCATAAGATTAGAATTTGCAATCAAAAGATTGATTAATCCATTGGATTCCAATAGGGGGGACACCTATCGACATAAATATAGATGCCACAAGGAAAGTAAGTATTGTCTCCACACAATGAATACATATGAAAGCGCTAGTGAGGGGTTCAACTTTGTTGAATTTAAAATATAAATGCCACAAGGAAAGAAAACATTGTCTCCACATAATAATTCATAAAAAAGAACTAAAGTCACAACGATTGGTGGATAGTCTTGTTACCCTAATCATCTTGAATATCAAAGAATTTATTTCAATTTTCACATTATAATATACAATGAAGTACAAGATCCCTTTATATGTGGATTATTTTTAAGTTAAGTAGTCCTAACCAGTGTTACAAGGAGTGTCCTAGGGGATGATCTGACCTTGGAACCATTCTCCGAGCTAGAGTGTCTCTGTGAGTGTGCTCCTTTCCACTTTAGGGGGTGTGGCACACCATGGGCCACTCCTAGAGTAGGGAGCACACTCCCTAGGCACAAATTTCAGCCAATCAGTCCTTTCACAATGGAAGAGCTATGATATAATGAGATAGAAATGATCTCTATTTATAAAAAACCTCTAATAAGAGTTTGTCCACAAAACCTAGGGTAAATCACAAAGTAAGGGGACAACAACCCTTAGTTTTCCCCTTTACAATTAAAATTTGATTTTGCACAATAGAAACCCTAGAAAAAGCATGATGTCACCCCTTTAGGGCAACATTTTGGCATCTTTGGCAAGTCGTTGAGGTTGGGGATGAAACATTGGGCCTCCAAAGGCCTTCTTCCAAGGCGTTAGGGTACTCTCCACCAAGTCAAGGCATTCTTCCTCATAAAATGATGCCATGTGTCCTTATCACCACCAAACCCTAACCCATGCATGATGTCAATCCCTCAAAGTGTGACATTTGGCCTCCAAAGGAAAAAATTTAGGCTAGTAGGGGCATGGGTGAGGTTCTCCAAGGCATCTCCCAAGCCTCCAAAGGTTGTCCTCACCATGTAGAGTGTGGTCCATGGTATCAAACTGGTGGAATTCAAACCCCAAGGAATTCCAAGCTAGGCTTGTTCTTCCAAATCTGTCCACCAAACAAGGTTCTACAAAGACAATGAATACACCCTCCAAGGATATCAAGTCAAATGCATTGTTGAAACAATTCTTAAATTTTTTATCCCTAACTCCTAAGCTTTCCTTTTTCGGGTTTCGACTTTTCGTAAAACACAAGCTTCGTTATCATTCCTAACACATTATATCGATTTCCCGAAGAACTCAATTATTTGGATAATAAAAGGCAAAAAACCTAAAAGTATTATAAGAATCCCGACGCATTTTCTATAAAATTATTTTAATCATGATAATCTTTAAAACTTACGGATTTAAGGTTAACTTTAAAGAGTTTCTGGGATTCAGGGTTTGCTAAAAACATATTTTTCAATACAAATTGATTCGCGAAATCTCGATCCCCGATTTCCCGAAATAAAGAGAGTTAGTTTAAATGCTAATTAATTAATTCTCTAACACAAAAAGTTAAGGCTTAAGTTAATCATTTCGGGATTTCGGGATTCAAGGTTCAGTGATAACACATTTCTTGACAACATGATCCCCGAAATCCCGAATCGCGAAATCTCGATTCATAATTTGTGTTAAACCAAACTAACTCTGTTTGTCCTTAACCCTGATTAGTTAGTTAATTAAGATGAATTTAAGTCTTATTTTTAAAACACGTCACGATTTCGCAACTTCGGAAATCGGGATTCGTTGATGACATACTTCTTGTCAAAATGATCCCCGAAATCCCAAAATGCTAAATATCAATCAATCACTTTGCTAAAAATTTTAAGTCTTAATTAACACGTCACAATTTCGCGATTTCGGAGATCAGATTTCATCAATGACATACTTCTCTACAACACGATCCCTGAAATTCTGAAAAACAAAATCTTTAGCCTTAATCTACGTTTAGCACCAATTAATCTTTTTCCAAAGCATGATTAATGATAATCATTTTTTAAGGTTTCGTTCATGTTTCGGTTTCCGATTGAGTAAAATGTCCTAAGTTTTCCTTAAAAATCCAAAGGCGCTAAAATACGACCATTTAAATAATGAATCAATGGTGATACGTGGTACTAATGTGTATCTCAGTAAAATATCTTCCACATTAAATACCTTGAATTCTTGTCAGCTGCGTCAATCCCGTCACTTTTAAATGAATTTAAAGAGCATTTGAATGTCTATGTTTTCATTTTATCAAGCGCAAGAAACACTCAGCTGAGCTCATTCATTCATTTTTTGTGACAGGTTTTCCATTTAATATACATTCATGGCACCGAAAAAGGCACCGAAGAAGAGTGAAGATACACAGGAAGGAGATATCATCTCCGACACCACGCCACACACTATAGACTCCATTAAATCTTGGACTCAAATCTCTCAATTTCTGGAATGTGAACTCAAGAATGCTCATCCTGATTCTGAGAATCACTATCGGGACATAGCTGAATCAGAGCTTCATAAGATCGTTGCGCGCCCTCGGCTGGTGGCATACAATCATATGATCAGTTGGGCCTTGGAAAAGGTCGATATCCCGACAAGGAGCATCTTAAACGATCAAGGAGTCATCATCAGCTCATTCAGGCCAGAACACATACAAGTAATGTATAAACTCTCGCCAAATCCTAAACATACTTTTAATGCCGAGTTTTTAGAAGAGTTTCAGAGGAAAGAATGCACTGAGGTAGACCGGACTTATCCTGATATGATTAGAGAATGGTGGAGGTGTCCATCAAAATTCAGAGCTGATACCCATGAGGTTTATGCTACAACATCCTTGAATGAATACATGGTCTACGTAGCCATTATGCTACGTAGACTTTTCGGGAGAAAAGACCCCTACCATTTTCATGCAGATTGGGTGCCCTTTTTGGAAGAAGCTTCATAAGGGTATGATTTTAACTGAAGTAAGATTTTTTCAGATAACCTAACACAAGAAATATCAAACTACAAAGTTACAAAATCAAAGGGACAATCAGTGGCCTTTTACATGTCAACATACATTATGGATGCAGTCTGCTATGTGACTCCTTTTCCCTTAATGAATTGGAGTTGGAACATAACCTGTCCAGAACCCATTCATGAATATCATTTTTCCCTTTGGGAAGAAAATGCTAAGGATGCATTTTATGAAATTTTTCATTTTGTTATAATTTCGATGCATAAAATATTTTTTAGATGCGAACCTCCTCGCATTTCTAATACAGTCACATAAAATCTTAAAGCGATAGCCGACTGGTTTATTGATGATAATTTTTCCTACATTAGGGTTTATGGTTGTTCTATTCCCCCTCATGCACTCCCTAAATTCCTACCGGACAGATTGGTGTGTAGAGAGGTAGCCCACCATATAGTAAAAGGTGGCATTGGATTAGAGCTAAAGGCAACTCAGAAGAAGTCATGGCCAACTTTCCCTGTACATGTCAGGAAATTTTCATTACTGAATCTAGGCCATTCTAAAGTAGAGGCTGAATCACTAGAAGAAGTAAAATTGGTAGATATTGAACACATAAAGCATGCCCCCTATCAATTAATAAGAAAACATTTGATGCATTGTAATTTAAAAGCCTATGAGCATGAAACATCTGTTTATGATGACGTATTCAAGGAGGTTAAATCCTATGAAGAGGTATTGAACAGAGTACAGGCCCTGCCACCTGATTCACAGATTGGTTTCGTGTCATTCCAGAGCCATAGGCGAAGCTATTTACCCAAAATTTTGCAGGGCGAAGCTACGACCCCACCTCCAGAGAAGGAAGGGCCTCCCCCAAGCTTTGAAACAAATATACAGGACAAAGAAAATACTAAAGGCAAGATGAAGGATATTGAAATACCTTCACAAGACACAACAATTTCCCAGACAAAAGAATCAGAGGTAGGGAAGGGAAAGGAGCTAGAAACATCCCCAGAAATCCCTAAGGATGTTCTAGAAAAGACAGGAGGAACAACATCTACAGATCTTGGAAGACCCATTACTTTCTTGACTCCATTGCAGTCTGCTTATGGAAACCCCCACGAGGGAGCTCTGTATGTAAGTGATTTGGAGCCAATTTCTAGAGATGAGATTCCTTCATCAGACTATTTTTTCAGTAAAAAGAGAAGGGCAATCTTGAAATAGTAAATCCATCCAAGAGAAGATGGGATGGTTAAAAAACATAGGGTCATTATAGATGGAAAGAAACTTAAATATGGAGAATTTGCTACAGAGATAGCAGGCACGATGGGAGCTTTAGCATCGACAAATATATTTTCTGTTGGCAGTTTGACAACCATGTTAGAACAAAAAGACCAAATGATAGATCAGCTATAGGATAAATTAAAAGAAACTGAGAGAAATGTTAGTTGGGGAATAAAAAAAGGTCTAGAGCAAGCTAGATTAAAAGATATTCAAGAAATTCAAAAAATGAAAACAAGCTTAGAGGAAGAAAATTAGATAATACAGGTCACCCAGGCACAGGTCCTAAAACAGGAAGAAGAAAATAAACAATTACGAGATAAAATTTACACTATTTCAAATCAAGTGGTAGAGCTTGAAATTTTCCAGGCTCAAGTATTGGGAATACATTTGAAAATAGAAGAGGAACAACATAAAGTATTTTTAAATCTGGAAGTTGTCCAAAATTACTTTCAGGAAACAAACAAATCTTTGGAGAATGTTCTCCAAAAAGAAAGAGAAGTGAAAGCGGCCAGAATGACTTTCCAGAAAGAAGTAGCCCTTTCAACAAAGGATGAGGTTGGAAAGATTCAGAAACTATCCATTTCAGAACAGGTTAAAGGAGATGTAATACTTAAAGTGTGGGAAGCAGACCTAGCTGAAAATAAAAGAATAACCAGAGATGTCAATGATGATTGCCAAGGGATTTTTGATCTCTTAGAAAAGACTTCATTGAATATTGGAAAAAATGACTATCCTGGTTTATTAGGAGAGATCAACATTGTCAAGCACCAGCTAAGGTTCAAGGAGGATCAGAAGGAAATGAAGGTAGAGATCCCAAAAAATAAGGTAATCAATATCTCTGAAATTGACAAATGGATGGTGATATTGAACTTAAAGTTGCAAACTATTAAGTTCACGAGGAATATAATAGAAGATCGCTTGCCCGAATTACAGAAAGATTCTTCATATTTGAGGCAAAAGAGATACCAGACGTTCCCAGAGTTTTGGTGAAGTTTTTGGGAAAATGTGTTCACTGTCTTGAGGTGGAAGAAGGAAGTTCATCAACACCAACATAAAATTACTCTTTTGAATATTTTCATCATTAGAAATTAGAAAAGAAATGTAAACGGTTTGACATGATTCATCCATGTAACCGTAGTCTTAGGAAGTTGGTTAATCACCAACGAGAAAATATTTGATAATCATGTATAAATATATTTTGAGAGGACTGAGAAAGGGCTTTTGTTTTTTGGGAGAGAGCCGATTGTAAGAAAATTTTCCAATTCACTGTGATATACGATACAGATAAGATTCTGAATCCTGCCAACTTGTAGCTATGTTTTCTTTAACCTTGTTTATCATATTTTTCTATGTTTCTCTTTCAACGTCTTTCTAATGAATGATCAATTTGAAGTTTATTTTATATATCTTTTATAATTTAGATCGATTTGGTTATCAAATTATTTACAGCTTTTCCTCTGAAATTGCTATCAGTAATTTTAAGACTTGTAGATCATTTGAACCATAATATTTAAAATTTCATTAGAAATATCGTTTTCTTCTTTATTTCTTGTTACAATATGAGATTCTTTCGTGAATAAAGCCTCATATTTTTCAGTAATATTTCTTTGTTATTTTACAATTCTCAAATTGTTTCAAGTCCAGGAAACGGCCTCAACTGTATTTGTGTTATTATTTTGAATTTCAAAACCTTTTTTCCTATTCTCATCTCTTAAAAGATCGAAGTAACAATCTATTGAATTCTTTCACAACTAAATAAAATCTTACTCTCCATGACTGTCCCAAATAGAAGACAACCCAACATAGAACCTGGTCTTCAAGATCAAACCAATATTGCTTTAAACCTCTTTAATACCATTCTGCAAACAACGAATAATTGGGCTGAATTAGAACGTTCACAGGCTGCTATTGAGAGGGATATCAACATCCAAGAACATCGGGAGGCTAGACAAAGACAGTTGAGAAATTGATTTTGCTTTACCTTTCTTTTGATTCTTATCCTTTAATTACCCTTACTTTTACGGATTCCTTAACGATATACTTTACAACCTTAAAGTATAAACTCAGAAACAACATGCATCATGATGAGTAAATCAATTCAATAAAAGAGCCACCTAATCATGTGCATCAAAAACCACCTCATCAAAATAAACAAGTGCTCAAAGACCCTATGCAACTTGACAAGTTTGGGTATGGGAGGGTTGACAAGGTGACCTATTGGGTGAATTGTCCCCTAGCTCAAGGAGTGTTTCCCGAGTGGAATCCATTTCTAAGACATGTGGAAAAGATGATATGGATGGGGGCAAGACTCTTAGGCATGGTGTTCATGAAATACAAGGGATCACAATGTCTCATTTATGGGTGCCTTTGTAGAGGGTGTGTTGCACCTTCGTTTTCAATGCATCCTTTTTCCAAGCCCATTCATTTCCATTAATTAATTAAGGTCCAAACACTGGGTACTCCCTATGGTGAATCGATTAGCTTGGGGGGTAGTGCCAACGTGTCAAATGAAGGGAGAAGTACACATAGTTCCATGGGGGTATAGTCTAGCTTGTAACACACTTTGTGTAAATCCCTCAATCAAGTGGGACATTTATGTTATGTGTTTNCATGTGCATCAAAAACCACCTCATCAAAATAAACAAGTGCTCAAAGACCCTATGCAACTTGACAAGTTTGGGTATGGGAGGGTTGACAAGGTGACCTATTGGGTGAATTGTCCCCTAGCTCAAGGAGTGTTTCCCGAGTGGAATCCATTTCTAAGACATGTGGAAAAGATGATATGGATGGGGGCAAGACTCTTAGGCATGGTGTTCATGAAATACAAGGGATCACAATGTCTCATTTATGGGTGCCTTTGTAGAGGGTGTGTTGCACCTTCGTTTTCAATGCATCCTTTTTCCAAGCCCATTCATTTCCATTAATTAATTAAGGTCCAAACACTGGGTACTCCCTATGGTGAATCGATTAGCTTGGGGGGTAGTGCCAACGTGTCAAATGAAGGGAGAAGTACACATAGTTCCATGGGGGTATAGTCTAGCTTGTAACACACTTTGTGTAAATCCCTCAATCAAGTGGGACATTTATGTTATGTGTTTGCTTTTGCATGTCTCTTATTTTTTAGGAGAAGTGTTTCATTGCTCTCAAGACCTCTTTGGGTGAGAATATAGAAGGTTCACAATTATGATTTTATCTTTTTCTAGCCATCTCCCCTATGGGATTTCAACCCCTTCTTCCCATGAAGTGAGGGATAACCCCTTCCTGGGTCAGTACACTTGAAAAGCCAAAGGATAAGGAGATGGGGGGACGAAGTGTGGAAAGTGATAAGTATGGTTGGGAATGGCACAATGTCAACTACCAAGGTGAAACATGGCAAAGATCATAATTTCCAAGCAGACGTTACACAATCAAAAGCAATTTTAAATGCAACAAACCCAAATGCCTCAAATATTGAAATGACACTCACCATAATACCTAGATTGTACCTCATGGAGAAAGATCCAATGTCCTCTGAGAGCAATATGGTGTGGTGGATACCCTCATGATGAATATGGAACTGTGGTGGTGAAGTGGGATTCTATCTGTGCAAGTGGACATTGTTGGTCAAGCTGTCTCTCGGTACTCCACGACTACAACTTGAGGGCCTCAAGACATATCTCCCTAGTTATCCCTAGGAGTTGGGATAACAAGACCTAGGGGACTTTTAGGGTTTAGAGGAAACCCAAGGGAGAAATAAAAACACTTCTCCCCCACTATTTTCCTCATTACATTCATCTTTGTATGATTGAGCTTAGAGTGGGTAGCTTGATCTTCTTGTTGGTTTTTTTAGGAAGACTAATTTGTTAGAGCTCGAAGGAGAGAAAAAAAGTTCCCATCTACTACTACAAATAGGTAGAGAGATAAAGAGGTAAGAAGGTAATCCCAAAACCCATCTTTTGTAGTTTTTTGTATATCCTTGTGTTGTTTGTTTGTGTATTTTCCTCTTCTCCTACTCTATTCCACTCCTTCTTCTCCTTTATTTTATTGCAATTTTTTCATCTAAGACTTGATTAAAATAATATTCTTATGGTTTATGGTTCCATTTTTTATTCTCATGGTGTTGGTGGGGAATAACCATGAGAGGGAAGAAGAAGATAATGGCCATTCTTATAGTTACCCATTATATGAATACGAGGAAGGTTTAGAAGGGGATGAATGTGGAAAAACTTTATTGACACACTTGTGGAGGTTTGTGATAAAACTTGAGTGGAGGAAAGGGGGTAGAACCTCTAAATATTTATGTAATCATGATTGTCATCAAATAAAACCTTATACCAGATCATATACATATGTAAGGAGGCATCTTTGTGGGGTATTAGAGAGTGATGAGAGTAAGGGGGCCATTGGGATCTCAATTTTCCCTAAGGTATCAAAAAAATACAGACAAAAATACATCAAGATAGAGAGAGTAACAAATTTTCACTAGTCTAAATTGCATTGGAGATATAAAATCGTTGCATTGGTATACACAAATTGTTCAGATATTGCAATTGTCCAAGTTGGAATTGATTCTACTTGCTATAAGCTTGTTTATGCCCTAAGGGAATCTTAACTAGCCTAATGATTCTCTTTGTTGTTATAAACTTAATGCTACAACCATTAGGGCTGCAACAAAAATCTCTTTCTTACACTCTTTTCTCTCTAATCTGTCTTGGAAATTTACTTGTGAACCTAGATTGTTGTTCTGCTAGTTATTGACTATCATTTGGACGGTTTATTTGTTGATTTTTGTGTAGATTTTTCTGATGTAGCAACTTTTTTATACAACCACTTGGCTATCATAATAAATTGATAATAACATCATGTAAAAACCACTAATCACTACCAAAGTCTTGTTATAATCATTGGAAGTTTGACTAGTCATTGCTAACTTTATTTTTGATATCTTGTACTAGATTTTGGATAGTTAAATCTGTAGCTATTGATATCTTACACTATATATATATAACAAGGATTCTTTCTTGGTCACCTTTGGTTTAAGGCTTCTATATCTATCATTTTTCTTTTTCTGGAAAGGTTTAACATTGTTTTGCATGTGCACAATACTTGGCTACTATTCTCCATCTACAAGACTAATTTTCAAAGCCTTACTCTTTCTCCAATATTGACTTATAGAGGTGTTCATCCATCATTATTATATTTTCCATATTAATCCCCTTAGGTTCATTGGGATTCCCCCCTTGTGGTGATTTCATCATCACTAAAGAGAGGGGAGTGTCTATCTAAGGTGATAGTGGGTAGGTACTCCCATATTTTTGACACTTCCATGGATTGGGTTGGGATATTCCCAAGCTACAGATTGTGTGATAATAAAAACAATGTCGACTCTTTCTTAAAGATTTTCAGTTCCTTTAGAGTACAAGGGTGACAAATCTCATTGAAATTAATCTTACATTGATGCTTCCATAGAAAATAAATTTCCAAGAATTTAACTGTGTGCATTTTTCTATTATCCCTAACCATCCATGTACCCCTAGTAACGACACCTTCACATTCTTTTTGATGCAATCCCTTTTTTATTTGAATGATCTTAGAAGTTAAAAAAAGTTTAATGAGAAAGGAGAGTTTGATTACCTTTTAATCCTTGACATGCTACTTTCATTAGGGTTCCAAATTCGTTTGTAACATGTTTCTCTGTAACATTTTCAGAATGAGCGCTTTATCAAAAAAAAATCATCATTTTAGAGATTTAATGACATTAAAAGTATATGTGCATGAGTTTAGACAAGTTCATACAGTTTCAGTTTTAGTGGCAAGGTTTCAAAAAATGTCATGTATGATGCTAAATTGTAGTGGAAGGGAGACTAAGTTGTAAAAGTCCAAAATGGCACATATTTTCCTTCTAGATGACGATACTCTTGTTAGTGGCTCATCCAATCCTCATGTTGCATATGCTCCTCATAGTTTGATTTCATTTTTTAGTCATGATGGTGACACCTTACATGTTTCACCTGCTGATCTAGATGGATATCGATGGCCACCCACCTTTTCCAACTGGCTCAAAACAGTTTTCTGACATTTTTGGTAATTTTTACTTCCGGGGCCATTTTGAGGGCCTAAATGAAGGTTTTTCGGTATCGAGCTCCTCAATGATATTTGAAGGCATAATTGAGCCCCCAAAATGAATCTCCTCGGTGATACCTTTCCAACAGGCTATCACACGCCTAAAACAGAGATTGTATGCAAAAGTTACGACCCCGGGAAGTTGATGTACTAGCTTACCCAAACGGGGATCACATGACTTTTGGCGCTTCATCTCCTAGGGTTAGGTTTTTGGATGTCTAGGGTTTTTGAAATTCTTGCTTATTGTAAAAGGGCCTTCAGAGCCTCATTGTAACCTTCTTCTTGCGAATGCACACTGTCATCACATCTCTTCTCAGAGATAAGCCGCCACCATTCCAACAAGCTTGTTTCCACTGCATTTTACAGTTTCACTGTATCTTTGTTATTTTGTGTTAAGAACCTGTTAATAATCTGTATTCATTTCATTCTGCTCATAAAATCCGGATCAGTGGTATCAGAGTGGTCTGCTCCTTGTCGTCTTAATGCATGTCCCCAACGAGGTCGGAGTACAAAGAGTTGGGTCTCGAGCTTGTTTCTCTTGAGGACATAATCTCTCGCATGCCCAAGCGACCTCCCATGGTAGGAGAAAATAAATATGACGAGACATGAGATCCTTTCAAACTGTTGATTGAGGAATCCCTCATGCAACAGAGGAACGAGATGATAGATAGTTTCATGCAAATCCTTCGGCGACTACCAACAGGCGACGCATCTTCTTCGAACGGAGGCGTCGCCCCCTTCAAGGTACAAATAAACTTTGATATTCCTATATTTGAAGGTCAGATAGACGCAGATGCT
>SNQJ01S0213699.1:0-12740 GCA_010110895.2 Picea sitchensis | reverse complement strand
AATGACCGCCATCAAAAGTGGTCCACATACTTGCAGCAATTCCACCTCAACATCAAGTATAAAACATGAAGCACCAACCACGTCGTTGATTTCCTTAGCAGACCACTAGTCATGGAACTCACCATGGTGCTAGACTCTTGTGGCCATGAGACATCTGGATGGCCCCAAATCTATGAGACAGACCCTGACTTAGCCACCACCTACCAAATGTTGGGTGCAAATGAATTTGTTGATAATTTCCATCTTCAGGATGGGTTGTTGTGTCGTCTGGGCCATATCTGTGTTCCATCAAGTGAGCAAGCGAAGTTGATCTGGGAAGCCCACTACAGCTGGGTGGCAGGACACTTCGACGTTGAAAAGACAGTGGCGATGCTACAGAAACATTTCTACTAGCTGAAAATTCGATAGGAGGTCGACAAGTATATAAGGTCCTGCACTACCTGCGCTATTGCCAAATCGACCACTAAGAAACAGGGCCTATACACCCCTCTTCCTACTCCTGACAGGCCATGGGAATCCATCTCAATGGACTACATGTCGGGCCTCCCATCCACCAAGCGAGGAAATGACTATGTTTTTGTGGTTGTTGATCGCTTTTCTAAGATGGCGATTCTGGTTGCCTGCAAGAAGAGCATCACAATAGAGGCCACTGCCAAGCTCTTCTTTGAACGAGTCTGGGTACATTTTGGAATCCCACAAACCAATGTCTCATATTGAGATAGTCAATTTCTTAGCACATTCTGGTCGAGTCTCTGGTCACTGCTGGACACCAAGCTCACCAAATCCATGGCCTTCCACCCCCAAACAGATGGCCAAACTGAGGTTGTAAATCGAATGATTGTGCATATCCTTCGCATGTATAATTAAAAGAACCCTCACACATGGGATGAGAGCCTTCCCTATGTCCATCATATCTACAACCGAGCCTTTCATAGCTCAACCAGCCACAACCCCTTTCAAGTGAGGTTGGGATTCCAACCATTGGGTCCCATAGATGTTTCACTTCCCCTTGCGGTCACCTCGATTGAATCATCTCCTGCTTCAGCTGAAGTTGACAAAGCCACCCGGTTCATTGAGTGGATCCAGCACATCCTCCAACAGGTTCAGGATATCCTACAGAAGTCCAATGACAAGTACAAACAATGCCATGAACAACATCGGGTTCCGCATAAGTTTCAGGTGGGCGACAAAGTTTGGTTACACTTGCAGAAAGAACGCCTTACAGGACCCCATCGGAAGCTTCGCCCACTCTGTTATTGACCATACACTATCAAGAAGGTCATGGGGGATAATTCTTTTGAGCTCAACATTCCTCCTTTCCCTGGCCTGCACCCAGTGTTCAACGTGAATCTCCTTCGCCCTTATTTCCCACCATTATTGGACACCTCAGAAGTAGCAGAACAACTAACACCAACAGAGCTCAACCTCGACTGCATACAACAGACATCCAATGATTAGATTGTGGATAGACAGATCAAGGGCACTCGACAACAAATGATCCAACTTTATCGAGTTGTCAAAGCAGGACAGCTCCTGCACCAAGGCAAGTGGCTCACCCGGGGCCAAATTCAACAGAAATTTCCTCATCTAATGGGGGAGCTCAACGCAATGGAGACCATTGCTTCCTAAGGAGGGAGGATTGATCCAGATGGATATTGGTGGCCACCCACCTTTTCCAACTGGCTCAAAACAGTTTTCTGACATTTTTGGCAATTTACTATTTTTAGTAGTTTTACTTCCCGGGCCATTTTGAGGGCCTAAATGAAGGTTTTTCGGTATCAAGCTCCTCAATAATATCCAAAGACATGATTGAGCCCCCAAAATGAATCTCCTCGACGATACATTTCAAACGAGCTATCACATGCCTAAAACGGAGATCGTATGCAAAAGTTACGACCCCGAGAAGTTGATGTACTAGCTTACCCAAACGGGGTCGACATGACTTTTGGCGCTTCATCTCCTAGGGTTAGGTTTTTGGATGTCTAGGGTTTTTGGCATTCTTGATTATTGTAAGAGGGCCTTCAGAGCCTCATTGTAACCTTCTTCTTGGGAATGCACGCTGCCGTCACATCTCTTCTCAGAGATAAGCCACCACCATTCCAGCAAGCTTGTTTCTGCTGCATTTTACAGTTTCAGCTTATTTCGTTATTGAATATAAAACCAGTTTTACTGTATCTCTGTTATTTTGTGTTAAGCACCTATTAATAATTTGTATTCATTTTGTTCTTCTCATAAAATATGGATCACCTACACCAATTACTCTTCCTTTCAATAGTTCAAGGCCTATACCTGAATGGGTTATATTAACTCTAGTTGATGCAATAGAGTTTCTTGCTAGTCCATTCGTGTGATATCAGGTGGAATCTCTTACTCCTTGGGCCCTTCTTGCTCAAATTGTTGATTGTTTTCAAGACCAATTAGATACAGTTGAGGTTTTTGATCTAAACAAAGTTATTAGAATGAATCTTCTCCACCACTAGTTTTTTGATGTCCATGTCAAATTATAGTGTCTCCCACCTAAATCGTTTTGGAGCATAGTCTCATTGGTTGGTTATATTGATGGATTTATGAAGGAGAAATGTAGGGTTTGGGGGGGTGATTTGGGCCTTTTCTCAAAATTAAGTGGGGAAGTAAATTTTGTAATCTTATATTGTAATGACTTCTCCACGTAGGTCCTTGTTTAGCACAAGGGGGGTGTTGCAATTGTTAGTGTAATCTATACATATGTCCACAACTCATGTATCATTATTCATTTTAATTATTTCTAAGGGCATATTTTTTTTCATTTTATTGTATTACTAGGTATGGTTAATTTCAATCTAGTTAAACTTGATATATAGGCTCAATACCCCTCTTGGGGTATGTGCCCTTGTTTTTTGGGCCCATAGCCTGCTCTTGAAGGGACACTTTAATTGTGTATAAATACACAACTCAACTTCTCATTTGTATCATCTCGTCTTGTGATATTCTTAATCTAAATACAAAGTGTTATAAGCCTAAGGGAACTTGATTTTGGCATTCTCTCTTGTGATGGGAATCTTTCTTGAGGAGCACTTGTGGTTTTATGTTTTTAGAAGATCACAAGATGAGATGATACAAATGAGAGCTTGATATGTGTCTTTATATACAACTCAAGTCAGGTGTTTTTTCAAGAGGGGAAGGTGCCCCTTCAAGGGGGGGTCACGGGCCCACAAATCAAAGGGCACACACCTCAAAAGGGTTATCGAGCCTACATATTAGGTTTGAATAGGTTGACCTTAACCATACCTAGTAATATAGTAAAAGAAAAAAAGAATATGGCCTTAGCCATAATTACAAGTAATAATGATACATAAGTTGTGGCCATATGTATAGATTACACTAATAATTCCAACATGGTCTACAAAGGATTAAAGGCTAGAAAATGAGCTCAGACCCCCAAAAGGAGGGACTCAACACCATGATGTAATGCACTGAGGTTAACACTTAGGAGAAATGCCAAATCTTTCTTAAGGGTCCTCAATTCCCCAATAGTAAAATGGTGAGGAATCTCATCAAAAGTAAACTTGCATCGATGTTTCCACATAAAACGAAATTTCAGCCAATCAAACCGTGTGCCAAAGAAATTTGTAGCTATACCCTAACCATCCACATATCCCCTAGTAAGGGCCCCTTGATATTCTTGTTTATGTAATCCTTTTTCCTTCTGAATGATCTTAGAATTAATTGATTCAAAACGAGCGCTTTATCCAAGAAAACACATTGTTTTATGAATTTAATGATGTGAAACATATATGTGCATGATTTTAGACAAGTTCATACAGTTTCATTTTAATGGTGAGGTTTCAAAAAAGTATGATGCTAAATAGCAGTGGAAGAGACACTAAGATGTGAAGGTCTGGAAATGGCACCTACTTTCCTTCTATAAGAAAACATTTGTATCCAAGAGAAGAAAATTTGAATACCTTGTATACCATTGCAGAGAAGGTAGGTAGGTTTCATTGTATGTTAAAATTAAGCACACTACTACCCTCTTTCAATATACCGGTACTGCATACTTCATCATGGACATAGTGAAAAAGGAAGCTTGAAGTTCAATGAAACCTCCCTGTCATGGAAGTGATGTCAATATTTAACTATGTGGTTAAACACAACCACTAATTAATTGGAAGAACCAAATTAAATAAATTCACACTAATTAAACAATGCCAAATATTTTTGTCAGTTAATTTAAGAAATTTGATTTTCAGACATTTCCCCTTGTTTCATTTTGGGTTAAAATTCTCCAAACTGACTTGCCAAGGTTTCATCAATTTAATCCCATTGGGAAGTGTTTCTTCCCAATAATTAGGAAATTCTGCTAGAATTGTTAACCTTACCCTCCTTGGCACTATTTCAGATTTCCTATTTAAAACACAACACTATGACATTCCACATAAACACTTTCAAAGCATTGCTAACACCGTATCTTTATTTTCTTGTATTTATTCCTTTTCGTTGCCTAATACTTATACGGTCGCTCTTAAATCCCATCCTTGCAATGCCTCATCATCATCTTTTGCATGAAATTTCTTGCAGGGAAAGTTTACACACTCACAACTGGTGCAAATGAATGACGTTGGAGTAAAACAAAAGAAAAGCTACAAACTGTTATAGATTCATTTTCATTATTCGATGTATGAAATCACTCTCCTTCAACACCATAAGCATTTTTATGCATATCATATGCTATTGCAAGGGTATTTCCTATAGTGTTGAAGTAAAAAAATTTCAACATAGAGCTTGAAGTATGCAAAACTTGATTGGGTTCTTTTTCTTGATCTTTGTAAAAGGGGTCGATTGAGACAAGGATCTACAATAAGTAACTATTGTTTTAAATCCTAATTATGTATCATTAATTAAAAAAAAAAACATTTTTTTGGAAATGTCATGGACTCTTGAGTACAATCACCTTACTAATGGTCTTGATGTGCAATTTTTAAATCTTTGAATTGCAGGATTGTTTTTGAAAGTGTTCAACAAACCATTTCCATGCATATGCATGAAATGTTTGAAGGTTGGGAACCTAGCCCATTAAAATTTGGCCTTTAAACATCAAAACCAACTCAACCTATTTTCTTTACGATTTTGTTAAAAGTACAAATCTACCTGGGAGGAAAATTCGAGTAGTTGTTATGAGGATGTTATTTGTTTCAATTTCGTTATGTTATTGGTCTTTTTGCTATCCCTCTGACATGTATTCTTTCATTATGGAAAATCACTGAAGACATTAACTTTTAAAAACACATTTTACATATTTAATTCCCAATTAGTGTAATGTGTGGGCAAGGTACTTGTGTGCCATTGTTTGGGTTTTTTGAAAAATGTTGAGGCAATATGTAAAATATGCAGCATGGTCTTGTATAGAACTTGAAGTTATCTGGACATATCTTTCAAAGATTAGAGAATAATGTGGCCTAGTTCAACCGACACTAGATTTATTTGTCAAGGCATGTGCCACCCTTTGTCTGTGATTATGGAGAACTTTGATTTTCCCCAAAATGATGCTTCCATGAATTGATAATATTAACATTTTACAAAGATGTAATCATCCCCTTAACCCTGAAGGATTCAAAGCTTGGTGTACACCCTGGAAAATAGAAAACAAAAACAACCTCATGCTGAAAATCCTAAAGCCCTAGTGTGGGGTTAGAAAATGATGCTTCCATCAATTGAAAATATTAGCATTTTACAAAGATATAATCACCCCCTTAACCGTGACGGACTTAAAAGCTTCATGTAAACTTTGGAAAAAAGAAAAGAGAAACAACCTCATGCTCAAAATCCTAAAGCCCTAGTGAGGGGGTCAACATTGTTGAAGTTAAACTAACACAACCACATTATTAAAAGTGGTAGATATACGCCAATCGATGTCATTTTCCATCCTAAAAATTTTATGGTGTATATCGACGTATATCAACCACTTTTAAAAATATGCTTGTGTTAGTATAGTTGCGTTAAACATATAATTACATAGTTAATAATATTAGTGTTGAACATATTTAATGTTTAAATTATGTCAATTGGGTTTACCTCAGGTGGTTGGAAAGAATTATTGTTTTCCTCCTGCAAGTTCAATTCTTAAATCTGACATGTAAAACGTAAAACAAAAATAAATTATTAACAATAATTCTTAATATTTTTAAAAGTAAATTATTTATTAATGTAAATTTTCTTTAATATTATTAATAAAATAAATTTGTAATTAATTTTGCATTAAAAATTATTTTATGACAAACAATAAGCATACACAACCTTAAAAGTCATTTTATGCCAAACAATAAACATACACAACCCTAAAGTGGCATGATATCGATAAAACCATGCCTATATATTACCTTTAGTTTTACCTAATAATATATATTTATAGACACACTTTTGAACACAACTTTACACTATGAAACGTATACACCAATTCTTTCTTCCTAATGCACATACAATCACGCCCATTATAAATACATCTTAAGATTATTATTACAGTAATACATTAAAAATATAATTCGATCATACAAGCCTATAACAAAAAATAATCAGAATGAGCATGTAAGGAAATGAAAAGTGTACACAAAGCAATACTACCAAACATCATCATCTTAAATATATTTATTTTGACAGAAACGTTGAATCGTATCTCCATGTAAGGATTGCAGCTGGTTTCGGGTTTAGAAGTTTGATAAACAAACGTCCAACTACTCACAACCCTTTATTATATAATGCAACCCTTCCTAAATAAAATATTAAACTTTAAAATAAAATATTAAACACCATCTCAAATAAAATATTCAACACCAACTAAAATAAAATATCAAACACCATCTTAATATATATTTATTTTGAAATATTTTCTCAATGGTATCTTCGTGTAAGAATTGCATTCAATTTAAGGTCTAGAATATTGAGAAATGGGAGCCCAATGACTCTCAACCCTTTATTACAATGCAACCCTTCTCAAATAAATATTAAACTTTAAAAATTAAATTTATTAAATTCTAAATATAAATTATTAAAATTAAAATTGTTACACAAAGCAACATAACCAAATAATACCATCTTAAATTAATTAATTTTGACAGATTCACTCAAATGATCTTCATGTAAGGATTGCAGTTGATTTAGGGTTTAGAAGTTTAAGAAAGGGATCCCGGTGACTTGCAACCCTTTATTATACGATGCAACCTTGCTCAAATAAAATATTAAACACCATCTTAAATATATTTATTTTGAAAGACTCACTGAATCCTATCTCCGTGTACCTTGCTGAAATAAAATATTAAACTTTAAAAAGTAATTAAATGTATTAAACCCTAAATATAAATTATTAAAATTAAAATTATTAATTATTAAGTTTTATTTATTATGGACATGCAAAGTATACACAAAGCAACATGACCAAACAACACCATCTTAAATATATTTATTTTGGTATATTCGCTCATTCGTATATCCATGTAAGATTGCAAGTGGTTTAGGGTTTAGAAGTTTTAGAAATGGGAGCCCAATGAATCACAACCCTTTATTATACAATACCCTTTATTATAAAATAAAGATCCTTTATTATAAAGACTCACAACCCTTTATTATGCAATGCAACTTTGCTCAAATAAAATAAAGACCCTTCTGCTCAAATATTAGGTCGTTAATAAAAAACATGCTTGTATAAAACTTTGTATCCACATGCACCTATTGCAAGATGTATAAAACAAAAGCCCTAAGTTCAAAGAATGAAAAATACATAAGGCATATGATAGAGTAATTAATTTATTTTTCTTTTTTGGTGAGTCCTAGTATTACCCATGATGCCAAGTGCATCATAATTGTTGTTAAAGGTCGCGAAGATGAACTTTCATACATCGTTGGCATAAGTAGACAAAGTGGAGATATCACCTTTCCCCGACCTTCCAACCAACTCTCCAGTGGGCCATTCCTCAACTTGAATTCTTTATTGAATTAATATTATGGTTGCGCCAAACTGTGGACCATCCATACGATAGACTAGGTCCATGCATCACTGTAAGAAAGAAATTTTACCATATATGATCGAATGGTTTGTTGGGTTGAATCAAAGTTGGGATCATCAGTCATACGGTAACTCCTTATTATATTTTGGAACCACCTCACCCTGAATCCTTTCAAAATGGTCTAAGACATCTTGAGCCCCTTCATGGAAATTGCCCGGATGAGGAAAATGCTTGTGGGATAGGATTCACATAGGTGTCAATGGAGCCGAAGATATGCTCTTTGATTGCTTGAAACAAATGCCCGGGGTCCATATTTTCCAATACCTAAGATACATCTTGGGTTACCTGAACATCCTCTCCGTGTGAGGTTCTCAAACGTTAGCACATGCGATAGAGAGTTATGGAGCCGAAGATCTTGAAACAAATGCGCAATTTTTTTTTAATCCTATTACACACCCAAACGTGGCAATGAGGAGATGAGGTGTTGTATACATACTAATCCCTGCTAATCACCCAAACATGGAAATCAACAACTAGTGCAATAATTTCTTAATCATTATAAGTAAATGTGAAAAAATAAACAATTTAATGGATGCATTCATAAATGTGAGGAAGTTGTGAACATTGAATCTCATTCATTGATTTAGAGATGACGACGAGAATATGCTAGCATATTTAATTTCTGGCCATAAGATTAGAGTTTGTAATCATAAGATTGATTAATCCATTGGATTCCATTAGGGGGGACACCTATCGACATAAATATAAATTACCCAAGGAAAGTAAGTATTGTCTCCACACATTGAATACATTATAAAGCACTAGTGTGGGGGCAAGGGAGTCAACGTTGGTGAATTTAAAATATAAATTCCACAAGGAAAGAAAACATTGTCTCCACTTAATAATTCATAAAAAACCACTATAGTCACAATGTTTGGTGGATAGTCTCGTTACCCTAATAATCTTGAAAATCAAAGAATGTATTTCAATTTTCACATTACAATATACAATAAAGTACAATATCCCTTTATATATGGATTATTTTTAAGTTAAGTAGTCCTAACAAATGTTATAAGGAGTGTCCTCCTAGGGGATGCTCCCACCCTGGATCCATTCTCTAATATAGAGTGTCCATGTGAGTGTGCTCCCTGCCACTTTCGGGAGTGTGGCACACCATGGGACACTCCTATATTAGGGAGCACACTCCCTAGGAACTCCCCTCACACTCCCTAGGTCGCCTAGATGCTCCCATGGAATATAAGGAAAAACACTTCTTTTAAAAAAAAATCTCTTAGAGGTTGGACCTAAGGGAGGTTTAGGGTTTAGAGCAAACCAAAGGGAGAAATAAAAACACTTCTCCCCCACTATTTTCCTCATTACATTCATCTTTGTATGCTTGAGCTTAGAGTGGGAAACTTGATCATCTTGTTGGTTTTTGAGGAAGACAAATTTGTGATAGCTCGAAGGAGAGAACAAAGGATGCCATTACTACTACAAATTGGTAGAGATATAAAAAGGTAAGAAGGTAATCCAAAATCCCATCCTTTGTAGTTTTTTGTATACCCTTGTGTTGTTTGTTTGTGGATTTTCCTCTTCTCCTACTCTATTCCACTCCTTCTTCTCCTTCATTTTATTGCAAGTTGTTCATCTAAGACTTGATTAAAATAATCTTCTTTTGGTTTATGGCTCCATTTTTTATTCTCACGGTGTTGGTGGGGAATAGGCATGAGAGGGAAGAAGAAGATAGTGGCCATTCTTATCCTGACCCATTATATGAAGACGAGGAAGGTTTAGAAGGGGATGAAGGTGTAAAACTTCATTGACACACTTGTGGAGGTTTGTGATAAAACTTGAGTAGAGAAAAGGGGGTGGAACCTCTAAATATTTATGTAATCATGATTGTCATCAAATAAAACCTTATACTAGATCATATACCCTATAAGGAGGCATCTTTGTGGGGTATTGGAGAGTGATGAGAGTAAGGGGGACATTGGGATCTCAATTTTCCGTAAGGTATCAAAGGAAGAAAGACACAAATACATCAAGATAGAGGAAGTTGCATAAAGAATGAATGGTAAAAAACAAAAGGTTCAATTTGATGCATCATATAGATTCGGTGGAAACACATCTGTATCCGCTCATGCTAGTGGGACCTTAGGGCATGTAGTGGGTGGATCTAAAAGAAAAATACATATTTCTTTCATATTGGTGGTAGGGATGAGGTGGATGAAAAAGTGGTGCAGTTTCTCTATGCTTGTTGTGTACAATTCAATGTTATTCTCTCCCCCTATTGGCATGATATGGTTCAAGCCACCAACAAAGCCTCCAAAGGATACAAGATGCCCCGGGTATGATAAAGCTAGAATTGTGTTATTAGACAAGGAAAGAAAAAAAATTCAAAGAGCTCTGACATAGTTTATAGATGTGTGGGTAGACTATGGAGTATCCATTGTATCTAATGGTTGGACAAGTGTTAGAAACCAACAATTGATAAATGTTATTGGTGTTTCGACTAGTGGTGCAGTGTTTCTTGCAATGCATGACTCCTTGTCATTCACTTCATTTTCTCAAAACATTTTATACCTCCTAGTAAAAACCATTAATGATGTTGTTCCTTCTAATGTGATTCAAGTAATTAATGATAATCGAGAAAATTGTAAGGGAGCAGGAAAAATCATTGAGCGGGTTCATCCTCACATATTTTGGTTTAGGTGTTTGGTGCACATATTGAACCTTTTGATTCATGATATTGTCATGCATAAATACTGGATATGGATTAATGACTTGAACAAGAGAGGGAGGAAACTCATATAATTTGTCACCAAGCATACACAGGTCAATTATTTTAATGGCACTAATTCTAGGTTGCAACTACTTAAGATCACAAAGACTGAATTTGGTAGAGATGGTGCTAATGCAGTGAAGGAGACTATTCTTGACAGTCATTTTTGGTCCCAAGTTAGGTATGTTTTGCAATTCTCTAAGCCAATTTATAACATGATTTGGTTTGTATATTCAAATCTACTAGTCATTGGGGAGGTGTATGAGAAAATGGACACCATGTTAGGGAATATTAAGGACATTTTTTATATTAGAGATATGAACTTGTATAGTCATATTTGTATAGAGGTGGAAAAATCTAAATATTTGACTACATGCCTTAGCATATGTGCTTACACCAAAACACTATCATATCTCATGGATTTCAATGTTGGTGCTTGGTGGTGGGGTGATGAAAAAATCACACCAAGATCCATAGGTTTAGGTTGGTTATATGCAAGCATTACAAAAATTTGTCCTTAATGAGGAGTGTGATACCATACAGAGACAATTGAGCCACTACATCATTAGCAATGGTGATTTTTTTTAGACCAACCGTGCGATTAGAGATTGAGGGAATCTAACTTCTCTCGAGTGGTGGAACATGCATGGAAGTGCTGCCCCATAACTACATTGTTTGGAAACACGGGTACTTTCACAGGTGGTGAACACTTCTTCCACAAAGAGGTGTTGGAGCACCTACAATTTCATACACAATGTTAAAAAAAACATGTTGAACGCAAATTGATAAGAGAGCTTGGTTTATGTGAATTATAGGTTTTTATTGTTGTCCCATTAATGTGAGGAGTCAAAGATGGATAAAACATATCTGACTTGGGACAACAATCTAAAGTAGGATAATTTGGAGGATGGAGTATTGATTTTGGAGCAGTGGGAGAATGCTCTAATTGATGATGATGATCATGTTGAGATGCCACCCCTATCCATTTCCATGGTCCCCCTAGCCAGGACTCCCACTGCAATAGTAGGGGATTCATGTTTAGTTCCACTTCCATTTTCTTCTACACAATTACCTCTTGCTTCAACCCCACTACCACCGTGTGGAGGCTCACCTGGAAATTGTGGTGGTGCAAAGAGGAAGGAAAAGTAGATATAAATTAGAATAATTGTTTCTCCTTTTTCACTACTTTATATGTTATAGACTCAAAGTCTTTAGAAACTAGATCAGTTTAGTGTTTTGGGCCTTTCAATCTTTATACTTTAGTTAAACTATCATTTTAGAACTCATGCGGATGGCCTATTTTGTGAACATAACTGTTTGGTCATGTTGATAGTTGGTGGATAACTTATTTCATTCTATAAGTTAATGGTCTACTTCCTATTATATGGCTTAAAAAAATGTATGTTTGTTTGCAATTTCTAGATGGTTGATGCTTGAATGATTAATCATTAAAGTACTATGGATGCCATTTCTATCTTCATAATAATATAGTATTCATCTACAAGTAGCACACATATGCATGTTTTTATATATTCTGCGACTAATTTGGTATTCAACATGTTTTTTTTTGGAATATATTTGTTTCTCTTTTTTCACTACTTTATATGTTATATACTCATAGTCTTTAGAAACTAGCTCAATTTAGTGTTTTGTGCCTTTCAATCTTCATACTTAGTTAAACTATTGTTTCAGAACTTATGTAGATGGCCTATTTTGTGAACATAACTATTGGGTCATGTTGACAGTTGACGGATAACCTATTTCATTCCATAAGTTAATGGTCTACTTCCTATTATATGGATTAAAAAATTGTATGTTTGTTTGCAATTTCTAGATGGTTGATGCTTGAATGATTAATCATTAAATTACTATGGATGTCATTTCTATCTTCGTAATAATGTAGTACATTCATCTACAAGTGGCACAAATATGCATGTTTTTATATGTTATGAAACTAATTTGGCATTCAACATGTTTTTTTG
>SNQJ01S0213698.1:15723-26384 GCA_010110895.2 Picea sitchensis | reverse complement strand
ATAAAAGTGTTGTGAGGCTTTGTGCCTCCATAGTGTTTGATACGAGAAGGTTACTAGGTTGAATTCATAGTTTATTTTGTTACACACAGATAATCTTGGAAACTGATAGCAATGTGATATCATGAAAACCAAATAAGAGGACATAAATAATTTCTTCTCCTTTTTGTATTGTGACAATTGGGAAGATATTTCAATGGAAAGAAACTTGCCCCAATCGAAGATGGCATGTTCCTTGACAACTATAAAATGTAAAGAATCATGCGGGAAATGTTGGTTGTAGTTTCTTGTCCTGTTACCCTCATGAACAACCAAGAAATTTCCCAGAAGGTATTTTTAAATGAGCCAACCTATAATCTCGTGATGTCCTCGGGGACGGTCGTTGGGTTCTCCAAGAACTTAGGTAAGAGGTCCAACCCATTTTCATGCTTCTTTAAGAATTCTCTGCAATATTCACCCTTGAAGGTAAGCATTAGCTCAGGAAGCCTCAACATCTTACGAAATACCTGAGGCGACAGAGAGACAGGGGAATGGTATTGCATCTGAATGATCTGTTGGCTTGGAATATATCTATCGGTGCACCAGGCAACCAAATCCTTACAGTCAAAAACCCCTTGGATGCATCCTGCATGTGCGATTCCAGACGTCCAGATTACTTCCTTCTGGGAAGAAGGGTATGAGTAGTAAGAATATTCTCTGGACAATTCAAAGTTCTAGTCCTCAGGCCAAAAATGTGCAATGTATCTCCAGAGAATTGTTGTTGAGTTCCTTCCATAAGTTGAAAAAAATGTTCATTTTCTCCAGATAATGTTTAAAATGAACACTTGAGAGGGATAATATAATCCTCTGCAAGTCCTAGTTTAATGTGTTTTAATAGGAGATCTCCTTGAGCCCTTCGCTTATTAATGAAAATATTTACAGAACCTACATGATGAATTTTTAGCATTAAATCATACTAAATGTGTATTGGAAAAAGCATGAAGGTGGTGGGGACAGATGAGAGAAAAATAGGATTTGAGATTTTTGTGAACCCGCGAACCTGCGACTACAGAAGGTCGAAAAAATACTAAGTGTTGTAACACGTTTGGTTGGACTTATCAAAGGAGATATGAGATACTTAGGAGCTGGGGGGTGTTATACCAAGATTTTCCTCACCCTATGCAACGAAAATATTGATAAAATATTCCCTTAACTTAAGATCCCCCTTTTTCCTTTTCCGTGGAGTTTATCCCCCCATCTCTTTTCATCTGAGTTGATTCTGTGCATAGTTATGTGATTATATTAAAAATATTGATGGTGATTATATTTACAATACAGGAGCACTGGCCTTTTTCATCCAGGCTCACCCGCCTCAAAACAAAAGCATATATACAAAGGCTCTCTAGCCTCAAAATTGTGTGCTTAATCCAGTGTGTACAAGACTCTGGGATGTGCACACTCTTCCTTTGGTGTGCCATCCTCGTGCACTTACATAGGTGCGTGCTACACTATGAAATGTGTGCATTCTTTCTTTGATGCACAATACTTGCGCAATCACCAAACTATGGGATGTGCACACAAAACTTATTCCAAGACTTGATACCAAAAAATCACCAACTTATATAAATATATATACATTTTGATTTACATTTACAATTGGGATTTTGCCTAGGGATATTACATTCCCCTCCCTATTATTTATGCATTGTCCTCAATGCATTACATACACTTGTATAATCAAAACTTTCAAAATTCCTCAAAGAGATGTGGATACTTTTCCTGCATAGAATCTTCTTGTTCCTAGGTTTCATCCTTAGGACTGTAATAGGTCCATTGGACCTTTACCAGTCCTACTACATGATTCCAAAGCATCTTGACTTTTCGTTCCACTATGTGCACTGGTTGAATTCATAAGTCTCCTTCTTTCTCCACCTGAATCACATTCTAATCAATGACATGATTAGCATCAGGTACATACTTTTTAAGAAAGGAAACATGGAATACATTATGAATAATCATGGATGCAGGTAGAGCCAACATATATGTGACATGACCAAATCCTCTCTAGGATCTCGAATGGTCCACAATATTGTGCTACTAGCTTAGATAAATTCCCCAGAACTTCGTCTTGATTTTACTTTTAGGAACACATGGTCACCCACTTTAAATTATCTAAAATTTCATCCTTTATATGTGCATCTTTTCTGTCTATCTTAGGAATCTTTTAAATTTTCCTTTATTTTTACCATCTTCTCTTCCCTTTCCCTGAGCAGATTTGGCCCAACCACTAATATGATTGTTGAATTATCCCAACTCATAGGTGTGTTTCACCTTCTACCATATTTTGCTTCAAATGGACTCATCTTTAAATATGTTTGATACCCATTGTGTTGAAACACACATTGACACTAAGAGGGGGGGCTGAATCAGTGTCTGGAACTTTTGGCTACTTTTCACACTTTCATAGATTAAATAAATTAATTGAATAAGATATGTAGTTCAATTAATTATTCATAAACATGTATAGCACAAACTGTATGAAGTAGATAAAATATCATTCTTTTATTTATTTAACTTGAATGAATACAAATAAAATCAATTCTTTAATATCTTGAACTTTAACCTAATATGAGAGATCCAACTCTCCGATACAAGACCCAACTTGTAGTTCTCAGATCCAACTGAGAAATGACGAATCCAACCCTCATAACAAGACCCATATTGTTGATATCATATCCAACTAAGATGTAAATAATCCAATCCTCATGACAAGACTCAACTTGTAAACATGCACCAACCTGATAGAATGAACTTTCATTCAATCCATTAAGACTCAACTTGTAAACATGCACTAACCTCGATAGAATGAACTTCATTCAATCCATTATATATATATATATATATATATATATATATATATATATATATATATATCTACCAAGACACCTTCTTCCCTTCATATCCTTTACTTATATAGTCCTCCAAATGGTGCCACTTTGAAACAATGTGTCCTCTTTGAATGAAACATTGCAACTCTTCATTTAATTAACACAAATGGTAACTTTTATTAATTGATTTTCGGACACCAATTTAGACAACGATTTTTTATATGAATATTATAGAGTGACGAAAACCAAATATAAAAATTTAAGGACATGGGTTTTTTCCTAACATGCCCAATTAGTCGAAGACCAGAAATTTTAAGTGTGGAGGTGGTTGGTACAGTCGCTGGCAACATTGGAACAAGCAACAAATGCGTTGTTGATGGTTACGTCGATGCAAATAAATGGAGATGGCAGATAAGAAGGATAAAACCCCTTGGGGATCTGCTACAGGAGTAAAAGATCGTGAGGAACATCATTGAAGAAACCACAAGCAGTTAAGAGAGTTTACAGAGAAGAAGGAAGACGGAGATCCAGTGACCATTGGATCACATTCAAATTTCCGAAGGCCTATTGTAACCGGCCGACCAAGTGGTTAAGTAGGGAGATAAGCCATCGGAGATCTGTGGATCGACCGTGAATGCCAAAATCTCTTGACATCAAGAACTCCGAATCGCGAAATGCGATTTCGCGAAATAATCACAGCCGTTGGATAATAATGAGATCCTGACCGCTGATTTCCTTCCATCGGAGAATCGGGGATCGGGAATTTTATAGGCATGTGCATGATGACACTCCAAAAATGCCGAACCCCCGATGAGAGATTTGACCGAAGTCATGTGTTGATGGTCATATAGGTCGTAGGCCTATATACGCCAGGCTAGTGGAAAGGGAGTGCATCATTATCTGGTTCGAACTTTGAAGTGACAAAGTCACTTGACCTCGGAGTGCCGATTTCGGCAGCACCGGTCACGATCGTGCTGCGATCTAAATCGCTGATTTTAGACCATGTCAGAGTTTCTCGAATTGGGATATGGCAAGGATTGCAACATGAATTGCACGGTAAATTACGATATGCAATATCACCAATAATAATCATAAAGCCAGTTTTTGAGTCAAGATTGCACTTGGATCATTGATTTGACCGATATATGGATTTTTTTGTGTATCGAGATTTGTAAGTGAAAAGAACGTTGAACATGAGGAACGCTTCAGAACCCTCGATAGAGAGACATAAGGTTGTGGTCATCGAGTGAAGGTAATGTTGACCGGGAGCTAAGCTCACGAGGGCTAGCATATGAAAGGAGCCATCGGAAATCGGAGAATCGCGAGTCCCAAGGACTTGTGAATTTTGACATCGCAAAATGCCGAAATCGCGATATATAAAAATCCCGATTTGATCTGAACAACAACAACCCTCCGATCAAACATTGATCGGAGGGTTGTTGTTCTTCCTTCATACATTAACGCCTGATGAACCGTTAAGAGAAAGTCGAACTAATAATGATGAATCGGTTAGTGTTTTAGTTGCCAATACAGATGTCCTTTGATTTCCCATTGAAGGGGAAGTGGAACTCACAAGGCAGAGTGTATAAAAGAAGTTGAGAGAAACCGTGTTGAGTTATCGCTCCGGCGGGAAAAAGAATGAAACAAGAAGAAAGGAGATGCTGGTGTGACATTACAATGAGATCCGTAAACTCCGATGAAATGGAGAGCGTATGCAAATGAAGGATAGATAGAACAAAAATGTAAAAGGTGATGCGTATTGACCTCGCTAAACAAACTAAGAATAAAAAGAATTGCGTAATGCTTTGTTGAAGATCAAATACAAAGAAAGATTGGTAAGAATTCATTTATCTGCGTAATTAATCAGGTGTTCACATTTGATATTAAAGGGTGGTTGTGAGGTTCTTCTGGAGGACTGCTAGTCCTCGGTTCAAAGGGAGTGGACCGAGTGAGCCGGAATGGAAATGGATTCAGTGAGAAAGGAATGGAATGGATGGATGAAATGAGACCGGAGTGGAAGGAGGAATGGAGGAATGGATGGATGGAAGGAAGGAGGATGGAGTGGATGGAGCGGACGGACGGACGGATGGATGGATGGACGGATGGAATGGACGGATGGACGGAGTTGATGGAGGAAAGGAATGGATGGATGGATGGATGGAGGAGGATGGACGGCGGAGGAAATGGAGGAATGGAATGGAATGGAAGGAGGATGGAATGGAAGGATGGATGGATGGATGAGGAATGGATGGATGGATGGATGGATGGATGGAGGATGGATGGAAGGAAGGAATGGATGGATGGAGGAAATGGACGGATGGATGGAGGGATGGAGGGACGGAATGGAGACCCGGACGGATGGAAATGATTCTTTTTTTAGGTTGATAACTTCCAGTTCCAACATGTCATATGTTCCTTTTTAGTCAACTGGATCCTCAAGTCTTCTTCTATTTCCTTAACTTCTTCAAGTTGAGTCTTCAATCCCATAACTATTTCTTTCATCTCATACAAGACTTTCTATGCATTTATTTGTTTTCTTTCATGTCTCTCAACTTTATTTTTTTTGTTAGTTCAACAAATTCAATCTTCAATCTTTTTATTTCTTCATTTGACTTATCTAGTTGAACTTTTGTGCTGACACTTCCACCTGAAAGGTGGCATGATTATTTCTTTTTAGTGAATTGGATCTTCAAGGTTTCTTCACTTTCCCTTAGCTTATTCAAGTTGAGTCTTTAAACTATTGACCATTTATTTTACTTCTTAATCCCTTTGCATTTATTGAATTTTTCATATGCCTTCAACTCGTTTCATTTCATTTTGTTAGATCAACAACTTTCTTGGTCTATTGATCTCTTCTTCTCTTGTTCTAGCTGTGAAATATTTTGTTCTTTCTCTTAATGGTTGTTAGATTGATCTAACCGTTTTAGTAGAGAGATATATTTATTTTGAATTTTCTCCAACTCTTATAGAGTGAACATAATTGTGTATTTGAGATTTTCAAGACCCTCCACAGGAACTTCAATATACATACCATTTCATGGTTCCATACAAATATCTTCTAATGCAAAGAGTAACATCGGCCTTAAGATTCAATATTTTTCAATGATTAATTTGTGTACATGCAACAATCATGATGGAGGTTCTTCTTTATTGATGACTAGGTATTGCATCAATTCATTGTTTGAGTTTTATTCTTCTTTGATTACTAGGGATTTCATTAATTCCTTGCTTGAGTTGTATTCTTCTTTGATGATTGGAGATTGCATCAATTCCTTGTTTGAGTTTCTTTCTTTATTGATGATCGAGGATTGCATCAATTCCTTGATGGTATTGTCTTATTTTTCTGTTTTTTATACTTCATGATAAGAATTCTCTAGTTGGATCCATAATACTTTAGCAGAGGTGCAATGTCCCATATTTTCTTTGATTCGGTCTAACAACCTATTCTGGATTTCTTTTAATTCCATTTAATTGTTTCTCTTTGCTTATTTTATAGTTTTAGATTTTTTCATTGAGGTAGTTAAGTACCAAGCCTTACTTACTACCGAGTCCCAAAATCCATATCCTGTTGACTTCAGATATATTATTTTCATTCTTTCACTCCATGAAGAATAATATGTTCCATCAAAGAAAGGAGCTTCATTTGTGGATAGAGCCATTTGCTCATCCATTTGTGTGTTTCATTAGATCTTCCTTCCAATGATTATATTTTTTTTCCTTTAAGAGACCTTTTGCCCCATACCACCTGTTGGAAAGCATTACATTGACACTCCAGAGGGGGGTGAATTAGTCTCTGGTGAACTTTTGGCTACTTTTCACAATTTCATAGATTAACTGAATCAACTAAATAAGATACATGCAACTCACTCCACTACTCATGCCACATGTATAACACAACCGTATGAAGTAGGTAAAATATCATTCTTTTATTTAACTTGAATGGATACAAATAAAATCAATCCTTTAATATCTTCTGCTAAACTTTAATTCAATATGAGAGATCCAATTCTCTGATACAAGATCTAGCTTGTAGTTTTGTTGACGCTTGAATCCACTAATCTAAACAACAACCACATCTAGGATGTGAATCCTCCCACATTTTATAGAGGTGTACCCTCATCCTAGATTTATAAATGTAAATCTCTTTACAGTTCTTCAAAAGGAAAGTAAAATATATATAACCAAAAATGGAAAATATTTTTATTTTTCCTTTAAAAAGAGAGTTCCCGAAAAGATTAGGAAATGACATACATTCATACATTTAAAGAAATAAACATGATTCCTCGCATCCATCATAGTAGGGATAGATATTTCTGATCATTATTGTGTCCAAAGAATGATTCTGCAGATAAGATAAGAGAACTCCCTTTATGAGTGATATACATGGGTGTAGCTCAATGAAGATAATGATAGGTCAATTAAATAATTTATATTCTAGAAACCAGGCTAACCTAGCTTTTTGAATATGTATTTGAGGCTGATCTATCAATATATTTATTTGAGATTCCCATGTATTAATTCACAAAGTTATCTTCATGCATGCAAAATCCTGCAAATCATTTCCTTTTATTTTTATGTGATCATAAATATTTAGCCAAACTATGACGGATGTGAGGAAATTTTTCTTATTTACTTTAAATTTTTAAATGTGTGTGGTTCCTGGTCCATTCTCAGGAACATTCTTTAAAAAAAATTATTTTTTTTTTCCATTTTTGCATCTTTACTTTTTCTTTGATTACTACGATGGAATTTTGTGAAGTCCCACATTATGAAGACCTAGAGTCCCACAAAAATCATAACAGAGGAATACCACCTCTATAAAAACGCAGGGGGATTTGTATCCTCATGAGGTTGTCGTTTCGGTCCTAACAGATTCAAGCGTCAAAATGTTTGGTGAACATACCGGGGACATGAACTGAAAATTCAGAACTTGGCCCAATGTTTGTAAAAGAATATATGACTTTACCCCAGGGTAATCAACCCCAATTGGAAATTGAATTGAATAATCAACAAAGCATTTTACACTAGTTGTACAATATGGTAATAACAACATCCCAGAATCGAGAAGAGTTATAAGGGTCTTGGAATATATTATTCCAAGAAGAAGAAAGAGAAATCATCTGAAGACAAAGGAGAGAAGAAAGACAAGATTGAAGAAATCAAAGACTAGCTAGAGCAGCAAAAGAACAAGGTCGAGATTGAAGTTGGATGAATATAAGGGACCCATTACTAGAAGTAAGAGTAAGAAAATCTATATTGTTAGAAGTAAAAATTCTAGCCATGAAGTATCCCCAGACATGGAAGCAAGATATGAACAACCCCGAGACAAGCATCATGAGGAGAGACAAGGAGGTGGAAGAGATGTTGTAAGAAATCAAGGAATCCTAGGGTTTGAAAATAGAAGGATGGTAAGAGATTCCCCTCTTAACCTTATAGGTGATAAAAATGAGCTCCATGTTCTCCCTAAGGGCACCTTAAAGGAATTTTATGGAGACGGAGCAATCGATGCAAAGAGGCATCTACACTTATTTCTTGATGTTTGTGACTTTCACCGAGTTGAATATGGCTACATCATGGTAAGGTTGTTTCTACAAACCTTATCAGAAAGAGATTATGAATGGTATAAAACATTTCCCAGTAGATCCATTCACTCATTTAATTACCTCAAAGCTACGTTCCTAACTTTGATTTCCCCTCCAATTGCTTACCATACCCTCCTCACTAACTTCACCCAGATTGGGTTGAGGAAGAACAAAAGGATACAAGATTTTAATCTCATGTTCAATAAGAGTTTGAGTATAATTCCAAAAGATAAAATAACAAATGACCCGGTCATTCTCGGTTGTTATAAGAATTTAATTCCCCTGAATGTAAAATATTCCATCAGAACATCCCAAATGGATACTTTGGAGGAGGAAATGACCAAAGCCACTGAGATGGAAGAAATTATGATTGAAATAGGTGTCTATCCCGACATTATACTGGGAAGAGTACAAAGGCAGCTGGGGGGATTAAGTATTGATAATCAAGGAGCTTCCAGCTCAATAAAAAGCGAGGAATTCAAGACTCCAGTGGCTTAGAGTCAAATGGAAGTAGGAGGATTTTTCAAGGGGACCATACATGACATAAAGGTTGACCTTATGGGGGAACATGAAACTAAGAAAAAAATTTAAATTTCACAAATGAGTAGAACCATCAACCAATTGTAGAACGAGAGAACCAGACTGATAAGGGGAGATAATTACATAGAAAACCCAAGAATGTTAATCCCCGAGCAAAGGAGGAACCCTCCCCCTGAAAATAGAGTGAGTTTTGAGAATACTGATAACCCACAAAGACCAAGGGTTCCCAAACAACCTACTCCAAATGCGACTATTCTGGATGATGTCTATGACGAGCAATTAATTGAGCAAGAAAAGTTTTACTTACCTGATGAAATATCTGAAACTATGCAAATGGATGGATGTGAGACGTCTATGTATATATTTGAAGAGGGATACAATGATCCCAAATCACAAGAAAATGTCACCCAGACGAGAGGATTTGTAAATAGACCCGAGAATAAAGGCAACTTTGACAAGGAAAAACAAAAAGAAAAGGAAAAATACAAAACAAATGAAAAAGTGTCAAATGAGAAAGTGACAGATGGAAATGGAACTAAAAGGAAACACCTTGAGTCAAGATCCACTCAAATGATGTATAATGTCATGGAGGAACTAAGTAAATTGAGGATAACGTTTCCCTTTATAGAAGTGGTGAAGATTCCCCAATAAAGAAAAAATATTTTGAAGTTATTGGATGATCCATCTGAAAGAGTTGAAGCCATCATTACGAGTCCAAAACAAAGACCGAGCCTGACAACTTCCAAGATGAGAGGTAAAATTCCACCCTTCTATATCTCGATTTAAAATCATGATGTTTCACTACATAACTATTTAGTTGACATTGGTGCAACATATAATATAATGCCAGTTGCGGTCATGGAGGAATCGCGCATGAGTTTCACTAAGTATTATGAAATCGATGAGAGAATATACACAATTGATTCCAGAAAAGTGTCAGTGTATGGAGAAATCAAGGATTTTTATTCTTAGATTACAACAGCCCCCCATATCATTACAGTTTTCAATATTATTATGGTAGACCTTCTTCTAGCGTATGGAGTTGTGCTGGGAAGAGACTAGACATCCATGATCAATGGATATATAATGAATGATGGAGGTTGTATGATGCTACCAGGAAAATAGGGGGTGATGGTTAAAGTACCCTGTGAACCTAGAAAACCCTTCTCTTTCAAGAAGAAGGACAATGAATTGATGAAATATTATATATATGCGAGGATTGGAAACTATTATATCCTCGACATGGAGCAAAACAAAATCCTAGAGAAAGTTCAAGACACGGGAAACCAAGAAAGTTTGTTTGAAGACTACTAGAGGACTTGATTCGATGGATCATATTCTAAATCTTGGAATGGAGTTGGAATTGTTATTTTGAGTCCAAATAAGACTATGCATCCCCATGCTATAAGAATCGAGTTTTCATGCACAAATAACGAGGAAAAATATGAAGCCTTGATTTAGGGGGTGAACCTTGCATGATAAATGAAAATAGAACATCTCATTGTAACTTGAGACTCAGAGTTGGTCATCAGTCAGGTTACCCAGAGGTATAAAATAAAAAAGGAAAGACTTAAGCTATATTTCAAAAGAGTTAATGAGTTGATGGAATCTTTTAGTTCCTTGAACATTTCTTTCATTCCAAGAGAAAAGAATCACAAGGAGAATTGAATAGCCT
>SNQJ01S0213698.1:0-15713 GCA_010110895.2 Picea sitchensis | reverse complement strand
GAGTCAGCCATCCCAAATATCTTGCCTCAAAACCTGTGTCAGTCCATGTCCATTTGATCTACCAATTACATCTCCATGTCCGTTTCGTGTCATTGATGGGGGATACATCAAGGCCCTCCCTCGACGAGTCTATTCCTGTCGACTCCAACACATTATCCAGGAATTAGACTTAGAAACCACTTAGTACTTTGGGACCTGCATGCCTCAATGGCAGGCCTCCTCACATTCGACAGTGGGTTTACATCATTGACCTCTGATTGAATGATTCCATGGATGTTCGACCTCAGCTCATCTATTCACATTCGCTAGAATGTACTAGGTACCTTGGGAATCATTGACATTAATGGTGGTCTCCCTCGCACTTGTTAACGGTTCACACCATTGACCGGTAATCAAGTGGTTTCTTCCATGTTCAACGTCAAGACATCTATTCACATGGTAAGATTCGTACCATATTGGGATTGGTATGAAGACCCTGGGTTGAGCCATCACTTTGATATATGCTTTGCCCAGGCTGCGAAGGAATTCTATTGAAACAATGACACATACACTATTACATAGATCCACTTTGTATTGGTCGTGGCTATGTCTTGTCATCTTGTAGATTCACTATGTATTCTTCGTGGCTACGATCAGTTCATGTCTTTAGAGTATAGATCCACATTGTATCTTCAGTGGCTATACCTTTTTATCTATACAATTATGGATCCGCAGTGTATTTTATGGCAGCCATATCCTACTAAGTCTTGATCACCCAAGCATAGGTATGCCTGCCTTGGGTTTTAAAAATATGTCATGATATTTATTGGATGTTTGTGTGTAGCTTCCGTCAGGTTCTCCGAGTCTATACCCTTGCTTGAGCATCTACAAAGTATTTCAATTATCAGTTGGCATCTTCTAACTTCATACTTTGGGGGGCATTCTGTTACACATCAAAATTGTTCAGCTGGATAAGTGTCGCATTGTCCCTCTCAGTTGTCGTAAGTGTCGCATCTTCCCTACAACTTTCGCAAGTGTCGCAAAGTTGGTCACTAGTGTCACAAAAGATGTTCAGACATACTGCCATGTCAACGACACTAAGGAGGCACTTATAACATCTCACATGATTGAGTTGAAGGAGGAAAACTGGTTTATTGAAGTCAAACAACTCTTGACACCTGAAAGGAACCCTAAAACAAAGGTTTTGAGGGGGAGTGCTCCCCTACTGCAGCTCCAGAAGCGCTGGCGCTCCCCTATAAGACTTCAGGGAGCGTTATAACACTCCCTAGCCCCTTTTGAAGGAGCGTTGCCCATCCTGAGAGCGCTAGCGCTTCCCCAAGGCTTACCAGGGAGCGCTACAACGCTCTGATGCCCCTTCTAAGGGAGCACTACCTAATCTGAGGCAGTAGTTGGCCTGTTGAGGAGAATAAGGGGAGGATATTTCGAGATTAGAAGGCAATTGTGCTCGAATTCTTGGTTTCATAAAAATATCCCTGATCTAAGGAGAAGGTTCCCAACTTGTTCTAAAGATAACTCAAGAGGTTAAGCTCCTCTTAACCTATATAAACAGGCTCTATGATGGTGGAAAGGGGGAAGAACCGAAGTTATGAAACTTATGATCTTGGAGAAAACTCACAGTCAGTCAGAGGAAAGTGATCAGTGAAGCTGCTGCTACCCAGGTTGTGGAGCTTTCAGGCAAGGGTTAGACGAAGGGGACTTGATGAAGCTATCGCATTCGCATCTACAATTGTAAGTATTGTTGTCATTATTCTCATCAATATGACACGCTTGGCCTGTTTCTTTCTAGTTTGTGTCTAATGTCACATGAACTTATCATTAATTGATAGATCTATTTTCAAGCTAATATCAATAAAGTAGGAAGCGGTTGTATCTTGTTTAGTCCATAGGATCCAGCGAGGAGCAAAGGATCGAAGCGCAACCAAGAGCGTGCAGGGACAAACGTCGATAAAAAGGTACTTATGTCATCATTCCTTCTCATGTGTTAGTTTAGATAGATTTGAAAGGAAGTCAGTGTCCATGATAAGAATTTTTCTGTCTAGGGTTAAGGTCAAGCTCTAGAGGTGATCTACAATGTTCAGACATACTGCCATGTCAGCGACACTAAGGAGGCACCTATAACATCTCACATGACTGAGTTGAAGGAGGAGAAATTGTTTACTGAAGTCAAACAACTCTTGACACCTGAAAGGAACCCTAAAACAAAGGTTTTGAGGGGGAGCGCTCCCCTATTGCAGCTCCAGAAGCATTGGCGCTCCCCTATAAGGCTTCAAGGAGCGTTATAACGCTCCCCAGCCCCTTTTGAAGGAGCGTTGCCCATCCTGAGAGCGCTAGTGCTTCCCCAAGGCTTACCAGGGAGCGCTACAGTGCTCTGATGCCCCTTCTAAGGGAGCGTTGCCTAATCTGAGGTAGTAGTTGGCCCGTTGAGGAGAATAAGGGGAGGATCTTTCGATATTAGAAGGCAGTTGTGCTCAAATTCTCGGTTTCATCAAAAGATCCCTGATCTAAGGAGAAGGTTCCCAACTTGTTCTAAAGATAACTCAAGAGGTTAAGCTGCTCTTAACCTATATAAACAGGCTCTATGATGGTGGAAAGGGGGAAGAACCAAAGTTATGAAACTTATGATCTTGGAGAAAACTCATAGTCAGTCAGAGGAAAGTGATCAGTGAAGCTACTGCTATCCAGGTTGTGGAGCTTTCAGGCAAGGGTTAGACGAAGGGGACTTGACGAAGCTGTCGCATTCGCATCTACGATTGTAAGTATTGTTGTCGTTATTCTCATCAATATGACACGCTTGGCCTGTTTCTTTCTAGTTTGTGTCTAATGTCACATGAACTTATCATTAATTGATAGATTTGTTTTCAAGATAATATTAATAGAGTAGGAAGCGGTTGTATCTTGTTTGGTCCATAGGATCCAGCGAGGAGCAAAGGATCAAAGCGCAACCAGGAGCGTGCAGGGACAAACGTCGATAAAAAGGTACCAATGTCATCATTCCTTCTCATGTGTTAGTTTAGATAGATTTGAAAGGAAGTCAGTGTCCATGATAAGCATTTTTCTGTCTAGGGTTAAGGTCAAGCTCTAGAGGTGATCTACTTGTCCGCAGGGAGATTTTCCTACAACAGTTGCATCCATTATCACTCAGAAATATAGCAATGGAGAAGAACTCCCAAGAAGTTTTATGAGAAACACCCTACATGACTATAATTTGAGGTATTCAAAAATGGAGAAACAAGCCTTGGCTCTTGTAAAATCAGTAGTGAACTTTCACACGTATATATTAAAGTAGGATATTATTTATTATGTTCCCTCATCACTAGTGAAGATGATTCTAAATCAACAATTGAGATAAGAAAAATGGGCTAACTGGTTGGAAAATATACAAGAATAAGATATCGAGATTAAACCTTTAAAGGAAATCAAAGGAAAAGGTTTATGCAAGAATCATCGCGAATGGGGGGGTAACCATTAGCTGATTCAGAATGGTACAGAGATATTAAATTATACTTAAGGTCCGGGAAATTTACTGTCACCATGAATACCAAGGAGTGAAGGACATTGTAGATGAAGGTGAATCAATATATATTGATTGCTGACATACTGTTCAGAATAATTTTTTATGGTATACTGTTAAGATGCATCGATGAAAATCAAGCCCAAGAACTAATCAAAGAATTCCATGAGGGAATATGTGGTGGACACTTTGCAGCTACTACAACCTCTCACAAAATAATCAGAGAAGGATTTTATTGGCCATCAATCTTCAGAGATTCATATGCCACAATAAGGAAGTGTTTTTCATGCTAGTAATTTTCAGGAAAAATGAAGAAATCCACGTTGCCTTTGCAACCCATTGTAGTAGAAAAACCGTTTTCCCAATGGGGACTTAATGTTGTTGGGATGATTAATCCAAACTCTATCAAGGGGAATATATACATTCTAACAACTACCTATTATTTCATGAAATGGCCGAAAGTGGTGGCGTTAAAGAAGGATGATGCTGAAGAACTGATTAAATTCCTCAAAGACAACATTCTGTCGAGATTTCGTGTCCCAAATAAATTTATCACAGACAATGGTTTGATCTTCATTGGGTCAAAGTTTACGAATTTTTGCAGACAATATGGAATCATCATGGGCCAGTCATTGAATTATTATCCACAAGGTAATGTCCTTGTTGAATCCACAAACAAAACACTTGTGCAGATACTAAAGAAAACCATTGATAGCAACCAAAGGAATTGGCATATGAAGTTGGTGGATGCATTATGGGAAAGAAGAACGACCCCCAAGGATAACACAAGGATGTCTTCATATCTATTGGTTTATGGGAAAGAGTCAAAAATTTTGATTAACCTTGAGCTCAATGTGTTTATTTCTATGGTTAATATCGAAGATACATAAGACAGTTCACCCATTCAAAGGAGAATCAATTAGTTTCTGAAGTTAGAATAAGAAAGAAGAAAAGCACTGAATCAAACTTATCAAAGGAAGCAGAGCATCAAAATATATTTCGATCAGAGCACAACTGTAAATAATTTCCAAAAAGGAGAGCTGGTGTTACTTTGGAACAAGGCTAAGGAGAAATTGTCCATGCATACAAATTTTGAATCACTCTGGATCAAACCATATGTCATTGAGAAGATATTGGGATTTAACTCCTATATGATCCAAGACATGAAGGTTAAACGGTTTATGATTCCCATAAATGAGAACCATTTTAAAGGTTTCTTCTCTTAAGAATTTCTCATTTCTCAATGTACATATTTTTATTTTTCAGTTTGTATATTTTTATTCTGACTCCATAGCCCAATGGGCGGAAGGACCTAGTCATGAGAGATTCTAGATTATTGATAAACCACTGGGTTTTATCATCCCACATTTGGAGCATGTTGTTGATATCAATTCCCACTTCTGAAATTTCCCTCCCCTTTTCTACTTTACCAACTTCTTTTCTCCCTTTATTTTCCCTCTTCTATACTTACCCGTTTTCCCCTTTTCCTTTTTTCCCTTCTATTCTCCCTTTCTAGTTCTATACTTAGTCATTTTTTTAGAATGACGGGTTCCCAGGTTGGCACACTTGTGAATCCTCATATCCAATCCACATTCTCAGATATAGAGTCCACCTGACCTCCACATGAACCCATACTTAACCGATTTTTCAATCGCGGGTTCCCGGGTTGGTGAGGTCAAGCTTTCATATCCTATGTTCTGTGATATACATTTTGCATCAAAAATATCTGCGATCTACATTTTGACCATTGGACCCCCTGTTACAAGGAAAATCTCTCTATGGCTAGGGTAAACCACAACAGACGTAAATGATTGTAGAAATCAAATCTCTTCTCAAGTATGCTATGAAAAAAAATATGCTAGCTAGACAAGATCAAAGGTCTACCTCATCCAGACGTTCGATGAAGTCCATTGTTGAGAACTTGACCCAAAGCAATATACCTGCAAATAGTCCTCAAAAACCAAGCAAAGAAATCATATGGTGATATTATATGATGTTATCACATTCAATAGCATAATTCATTAATAAACATGACAAAAACACCCATGGAATAATAATTCAAATATTCGCAAGATATCAATTGGACGGGAAAAGAGTATTTCTATTAATATACGATCAACAAAAGTGAAAATGTTATAGACTTCCATGTCGGCACGGTTTGAAACCGAGAAACTAAGTTCCTTCCAGCTAGGCCTCCACTAATTCAATCCTCCACCAAAGGAAAGGTCATAATAGAGAAGCAATGAGGTTCTCAGTCAATAAGGGAAGAGCTTGGGGGATGAACATTGTGTTCAAACTTAAAGTAAAAAGGGATGTAGACTCAATATGAAGTAAATAATTTCTCCAGAGTAACTTTTCTCTCAAAGTTGAATTCTTTCTGTTTTTTCCATAGCTCGGAATTGGCCCATTTATAGCCTTCAAAATGGAACTGAAGGTCCGATTCATAATTTTTCTAGTATATGGAAGGCCAAGGATCATAGATCTCCTATCGTTACATGGAAACCCGACATTAATTTTCATTTTTTGGCACAAATCCTGATGTACGCGGGCTGTAGTGGATCAACCTGCATATATGTATGTTGTATAGTAGTTAATATGTATACATGTGGAAAAATATGTATTTTTAGCTCTGTATTTTACAAACAGGGATGATAAGTCTACATAGGGAAATGGAAAAAGGGCCTCTGTGCAAGATTGCATAGGGTGGGGAAAATCCTACTATAACAGATGCCCCCTAATGTGTGAGGTCAGAGGAGTATCTGCGATGGATGAAATACATTATAAACAACCCAGAAGTGGAGTGATGGGGAACCAACTAGAAGAACTAGTTGCTCATTACATTTTGTACTGACTTTGCATACATGGCTGCCAATAGAATTACACTGGATATCCATGTGAAAATATACCAAACAACTTTTTGTGGCCATGAATAGGAAAATATAAGTGTAGTTACATGCCGAAACTTTCATAGTCACAAAAATGGCCCAGTAGAAACAATCTCAAAGCCAACATGAAGATATTTGTATACAATGGAGTACAATTTGATCTCCCATGATCACTGAAGTCATATAGGTACTGGTCCAATGAAAAGGAAGCAACAACTCAGGAAAGCTACGGCCACATACTGATGTCTTCAATTCTTCTACACAATGCATGAAGGGTGCAAGTCTACATCTTGTGAATAAAGGAGTCGAGGTTGAACAAAATGATACATCGTTTGATTAATGGTCATTGAGGTATGCCATTAAAAAAAACAAGACAACCTACCGATAATGAAAGTAGGTATCAAGGCATCGAGTACATTCTTACAAGTGTGAATAAAGGATTCGGTGTCGAACACCTAAAGAATCCATCGATCATGAGACATTGGTGTATTCCCAACTGTCGATGGCGAGAGAACCTGCCACTAATGAATGCAAGCCTCAAGGTACTCATAAGACTCTAGGTCCCATTTCCAGAATAAATGAGCTAAAGTCAATGGAAGGAGACCCATTGAAAGGAGAGAATTAAGGCATCTCTCATCAGTCAACACGAGATATAAAGAAGGAGATTCATGATTTGGAGGAAATCATACGAAGAACATGTTCACGAATGAACGACCATGTGCGTCTTTCGCATGTGCCAAGTGCAAGAAGTACACAAAAAAGACCCTATGAATAGTAGCCAATGATGAAAGCTAATGACAAAGGTGAGGAAACCACCAATAAGGCTAATGGAGTCCAATACATTGCACAAATCCCAATGTGTGAATAGATTTATTGTCGTCGAACACAAGGGAAACCACCCAGTCAACGACCAATGATGAACTGTCAACTGTTGGGTTCAAAGTTACCTACCAATGATTAAAGTAGGACCAGGGTGAATGATAGGACTACAATATCATGTGATTTTGAGACAAACGAAGGGTATGGATGACATGCAAAGTCAAGATTTATGATAAGTGGCCGACACAGGTTGATAGACTTCCTTTGAACAAGAGCATGAGACATATGGAAGACTCCGACAACATAGAATTAATGATGAAACTATGAGATGCAGGAGGCATAAATCAAGTTCTCCATAGGGACTGGAAGAGTAAGCAGTCAGTAGAGAAGACTCTGTAATGATCTCAACTTCCCAAGGCCATGCTATTCCCAAAATTATGATGATGAATGGACTCAAATAACTTTGTGCTCTGTTCAAAGGAAACACAACTGTTGCCAATATAATATAATACTCCCTTCCCATCCATATTTTTTTGTTTTTTCATAACAAATGAATGCTATGATATAGAGGAGGAAATGAGTGTCGCAAGTAAGAAAAACTAGTTCCAGTAGTGGAACATAACTATGCTCAATGCAAGGAGATGGATGCAGGAGATGGATACTCGGGGGAATGTTCCCTCCTAGTTATAGGGTGTCAAATTATGAAGGATATAAATGAGGCTCTACTTGGTTGAGGATGAAAAAATTGCTAATGCAAACGGTTTATAACGCAAAGCGAGAACTGACTATAGGCTCAATACTACAAGTAAGAGCATGAGATGTAATCACAACTTAATGCCAAAAAATGTCTCTTTTTTATGTCATTTAGTCTACTTAGTGTGAAAAAGGGATAAAATTGTGCCAAATAGATGTCCTTTCAAATCCAATTTATGAGTGTGAAAAAGACAAGTTCACTCGACAATATTTTCTCTTCTTAAAAAGGAGTCAGAAAAGAGCTTAACTAATATTCACTACCTTTCAAGTCTAATTTAACGAGTGTGAAAGGGACAAATCACTCAAAAATATTTTCGTGTTTTAGACGAGTCAGAAAAGATCTTAAATTAAACTCGGTTGGGAGTCCTCTAGGTAAAAGGTAGCATGTTTATGAGTGAGAAATGAGGCTCAACATAAAGTCATGTACTAGCTATAAGAGACTCCCGGTCCTAGGAAAAATCTCTGCATGGGCACCAAATGCAGTAGAGAATCTAACTAGGGCACCCATGTTTGGTAGGTCTCTACCACTCGATAACGACACTACTTATAGCATATGGAAGGTTCTGTGTCGCAACAAGTGGGTTCGTACCTAAGGCATAAAAAGTGATAGTTATAGGATAATGTGAAAAAACATGATGAATGGATACCTATCCTATATCTTGGGTGGTGAAAATACCTGCCCGTGGTGATGAACAACCAACATAATGTTGAAATTTGCAAGAATCTCTAGTGAAAACTACAAAAAACCAACTCAATCCACTTCTGTATTAGTCCATTAGGCAAAATAATGACTCAAAACTATAGAAAGTGGGTAAAACATGTTATAAATAGTAACAAAAACAAAAACTTTCTATGTCATTTTGATTTTTTACCCAAATAGTGAAAATTGAACTAAAATACCTTCGAGATTCACCTGGTGATTGCAAGAGCGTTAGGCAACAGAATCAGAAGCCGTCTGGACCAGATAATTCCTATTCCCCTCCTGTTCATTTCCAAGGGATTAAATTTTTAAATTGGGTTTCAAATTTTGAGAAATTTAGGGCATAAATTGTGTAATTTGGTTCACGTGGGCTATCCCTTATCGGGTCGCATATACGATGGGTTATACGCACCTGTGAAAACTACAAGGTGAATATACCCATCCCTATATGCGACTATAAGTGAAGAAGCTCGTGTACAAGCATGAAATCAATGATTTCTATGATTGTTAACTGAAATTTTGACTTTTCTCTGGCAGGATGGTGCTTGAATGGAGGGAAAGATAGCATGAGGAGGTCGATGTTGCTATGGACAAAGATCTGGGGGCCCAAATGGCCTTGAATATATGTGTCTTATATAAATTTTGGCCACTCAAAGGGATGAGGGCCTAAGTGAGGCTGCTTGAGATGCTTGTGGGTTACTAGGACCATGACAGTGAAAGCTTCAATCTCGATGGGCAACCATTGAGAATTGAAGTATAGGATATCTACTTTTTGACTGGACTATCACGCCGGGGTGAGGTCATAAACCTCAAATCATGGGGAGTAGGGAGAGAAATGAAGATAGAGGAGTACATAGATTCTCACTGTGTAGCAGGGACTCCTAAGGTCGAGAGACAACTCCCCATCTGAGCGATAAATAATCTCAGCCTGGACATTATTGTCCTTTTTTGACCAGGATCATAGGTTCAACTTCATTGCACTAGGCATCGAGGCCACTCATGATCTATGTAGTAGAGTGATTGAGACCCACATTATATGAATGGTGTACCTCACTACTGGAAAATATGAAGAGCCAGTTGACAGAGTGAAAACAAGGGAGTACGAGGAATTTTGGGTTTTCCTCTATCTTATGCAGTTTCTTCTTCGAGTGGGTTCCAAGTTTGGGACCTAGAGTTGAGATTCTTTCGAGAGGAACTCGTGATCCAGCCATGACATGGTGGACCGAGGTAGTGAGATGGCAGGGGGGAGGTAGGGTGCTCACACCCTACAACGGGGATTTCTTCTACTGGTGGCAACGACAAGTCATTTCTTTGGATGACTATCCCTATGTGAGGATCGACTTCAGAGGGCATACATACATGCCACTCCCACTAGGGACTTCCTACGGGGACATAGGTACATCAAATGTTTTTAAATATTTCATTTTTTTGAATTTTTGTATAGTAAAAAATATTTTTGGATGATGCTTAAGTACTAACTAGACACTTATGTAACACATACATTGGTTTGCGACGGTTAGAAGGGATTCCTCAACATTGATAGAGGAGCCATGGAGATGATGCAGTGGGAGGAGAATATGAGAGAGACCTACAAAATGTGCAGGGAAACTTGTCTCATTTGACTCATAGGATTCCCATGGTTCAGGTAGAGGATCTGCCAGAAGCCATGTAGCGACAAGTGGTTGGTGTGACCAGAGCTTGGGTGTGACTCTTTCGGCGTCTCACAAATGTCGTAGTTTGTTACCATGACACACATTCGACACCACATGCAAAGATGTCATGGATCTTGTAGTATCGGTTGTATATGCGTATTGAGGGTATTAGTCCCAATTTTGTACTATAAACACCATAGTTTTTGAAATATATATAAAAATAGGATCTTCAGCTTTACTTATATTTACAATGTGTACATTGATGAGATGGTTTTATTTGATTTAGTTATGTGATAAATGCCAATCTAAAACAAAATTATCATAAGCATCAGATACATGATTAGAAATTTTAGGAATGTGATAATAAGTAATAAAATCAAACTGTCGTTCTAAAAGACGTACCCGTAGGAATTGTCGGAGTAAAGTAGGATCGTGCACGCAGTAACTGCAGTTCAACTGACATACTACTAACTAGGAATCTAGGAGAACTTCTAAAGAGAAAATACCATGTGATATAACATCGCACACAAGTTCTATAACGACGCTATATTCAGCCACAATATTCTTGGATGACCCTAGGAAAACGTCACCTGAAGACACTAGTAGACCCTCGTGTAAGTAAACCACCCAAGTGGTGAAAGCTAAGTTTCGTGTATGATGATTGGCTCCGTCTGTGAATCCTAGGTAGACCGAAGACTCCGTTGACATCTTCCAACCAAGGGAAAACTCGATAAGCAAGATGAAGATGAAAGGAAAGGGAAAAAGATATATACACTAAATTACATTAGTATACAAAGCGTTTTGCTCAAGCATAATATCTTTTCAAGTAGATCCCATTCCTGGGCTCGAACAACATATTCCCTTCATAATCGTCTACCTCATAGGATCATTTTTCTAAGACATGTCACATGATATAGGGACTGTACCACATGGGTTTAAACTTGACTGCCCCCAGTGGTTCTTTAGATTGATCATACAAGAGTACCAAGTCACCCTCATCATACAATCGAGGATAGACAGAGTTATCATACTGGACCTTGACATGTCTTTTGTTTGCCTCGATAGCCGTTGAGTCATCTCGATGCTGCTCGTCAAGACTCTTTAGGTGTACAAGGTGCCGCTTGAGATCAGAAGCATCAGGTAGGAGCGCGACTTCCAACTTAAGAGAAGGGATTTTTCATTCAATATGTAATATCGAATCCACACCATGCACTAACTAGAAAGGGGAAAAAATGGTGGTAGTCTTGACTTAGGTTCGGTATGCCCAGAGTGCGGGATATATCATGATATGGCAGTCAGACTTACTCTGGCTGACAAGTTTTTGCAGAAAGGTCTTGAGAGACTTATTGACAGCCTCTACTTGTCCATTTTCCTGGGGGTAGTAAGGAGAAGAATGACCATGTCTAAACCCCAACTTATGTGCTAGTTCTTCCAACATTTCATTCTGAAAGTGACTGCCATGATCAGTGACAATATCACTTGTGATACCGAATCGGGCGATAATTTGATTGAATATGGAGAAGGAAATAGTCTTCCCATCATATTTAACTATAGGCATGGCCTCGACCCACTTAGTAAAGTAGTCGATGACCACGATAATGTGTTGATGCCCCCTAGATGAAGTTGGGTTGCAATCGACGAAGTCCACCCCCCACTTGGTGAAGGGACCGATGATAATGACTGGGTGAAGAGGGGTTCGATGCGAGCACATTTTCTGAGTGAACACCTAGCATGGGTGAGACTTCTTAATCGATTCAATACAATCTTTAAATATAGAAGGCCAGAAATAGCCGGTTCACAAATGTTTTTGGGTTGTCGCAAGCCCGGATAGATGACAACCACAAGCCCCACTGTGGAAATTGTTTAGGACTGACTCGGCCCCTCTGTAAGTTAAACAAAGATTCAAGATATTTTCTATTCCTTGGAAATACAAAGTGTCACAAAAAATAGTATAATTCTTATCTTGGTACTTTACATGCCATTGGTCATCTCACGAGAGATGCTGAGGGAAATTCAAAGTTTGAAGATAGAGAACAATGTCTCCATACCAGGGGTTGGATGATGAGACAAGAAAAATGTGTTTTTCTACAAATGAAACAACATGGATAACATACTCATCTAATCGTGGAAAGTCATATATTAACTCCACGAAGACTAGTGACTTCTTGGATTTTGAAGAAGCGAAATCAAGATCAAACTCTTGTAAAATGAAAATCGATTTATTATATTTCCTCCCTATGATATGCTTGGTAAGGACGTATTGAAATGGATTAACATCGAAAACCACAATATTCTTTCAAAGTAATATATAATGACGTAAACATTGGACTGTGTGGACGACATCGAAAGCAAGATTTTCAACATGATAATAATTAATCTTAGGACCGACTAAGTTTCGACTAAGATAATAGACGACATGCTCTCGGAGCTCATCATCCTCTCGAACCAAAACCATACCAATTGTCTCTATTGACACGAAAATATAGAACAAGTAATCCCTACTGTAGTTAGGAGACTACAACAGAGGTGCCGATACCAAGGCTTTCTTCAAAGCATCGAAGGACTCTTGGGCTCACTTATCCTAGATAAAAGGGGTGTCCTTCTTCAAGAGACACATGAAACCCTTAGTGATATTGGCATATTTTACTATAAAACGACGTAAAAATTTATCTTTCCCTTGTAAACCTTGAAGTTGTATAATAGTGCACAGGGGAGGAAATCAAAGTATTTCCTCAAACTTTAACGAATCTACCATGATCCCTGTCTCAAAAACTAGAAATCCCAAAAGACGACCATACCTAATGAAAAAGATGCACTTATGAGGGTTCATCCGGATTCTATAGTAATGACATCTTTCAAAAATGAGCCTAAGGTGTGTAGGGTGATCCACTCTCTTATGAGAGTGAGTAGTAAGATCATCAAGGTAGGCTTCGACTATATGCTTAATATTATGAAAAGAGAAGGTCATGGGACGTTGGAAGGTTGCTCCGACATTTTTAAGGCCGAAAGGCATTTTCCAGTATGTGAAAGTACCCCAAGGACAAACAAATGTTGTCTTGTGTTGATCCTCAAGTTTAATTTGAATTTGGTTATACCCTGAAATTCCATCCATAAGAGAAAATACTTCGCTTCCCACACACTTGTCAAGAATCTAATCAATGAAAGGTGTCGGGAAGTTGTCTTTAGGACGGGCTTTGTTCAGGTCACGAAATTCCATGCATACATGGATGGTTCCTTGCTTCTTATTCTTAGGAATGAGATTGGATACCCATTCATTCAAGGGAACTAGGTAGATGACGCCAACATTAAGTAGCTTCTCCACCTCTACCTTAATAGCAGGGTCCTTCCGGGCATTGACAGTTCTAAGACGTTGTCGAACAGGTTTAACATCTGGATAAGTTTTAGTCTCATGCTTGATAATATGAGGGTCGATTCATAGCATCTATTCATATGACCAACCAAATACATCTCAAAATTCCTTGGAGAGCTCGGTGTAGATCAAGATTTCTTCTAGCAAACAATCTGCACTGATATGTACGTTTTCGATCTTGCCAGGGGTACGAGAGATATTGATTGTGATGGTAGGATAAATACTTTCCATATTTCCTTTGACATAAATGTCATGCATATCAAGTGGAACTATGGCATGACCGACTATCTCACTCAAAGTAGATCGAAATTCATCTTGTTCAATTCTTTCAAGCTCTAGGAGAAAATAAGAGTGGTGATGCATATTGTCCCAAGTTCTATCGGAAACATTCATGGCTTCGATGATGGCTACGTTCGAAGGAAAAGTCCCATTGACACAGTCATGTGAAGAAGACAATGAAGTGGCCCACACGGGCCTAAGAATGGTATCCTTCTCGTCTATCGACGAGGTAATAGGATCGAAATCGGCTGAAGAGTCAAGAACATCGTGATATGTAATATCCACTGTCGATAGTGGCATGGTCATTCAAGCATGTGACTGACCTTCACAAGGAAAATCTGGGGAAGGTATGGTCCACATATCACTAAAATAGGCATTGTGGAAAGGAATGGACCTCTCTGTCGAAACGGGCCTACTGGACATGGAGTAAAAGTGGTGAGGCGGTGCCATGAAGTCAAAAGTACCCATAAGGGAAGAATACATTCTGAAATTGATATGCTCCATTGTTGGATGAGAATTGTCGATCCTAGGGATAAAAGGTCCAACAAATGCATTAGGACTAGAGTACGTAAAGGATAACTGGTCGATCGTCATGATATTCCCTTCATGAGGAGAATAAAGAGTACAAAATACAGATGATACGATGATGACTATAGCATAGATCCAATTGCGTCCTAGTAATAGGTTATAATCTAGAGGCGTATCAACTAACTCGACCTCCATCTCTACCATATTCCCACCTAATTGGATCGGAAAGGCAGGAATAATACTGTGAGTGCGGAAGGAATGACCGTCAAAAGCAGTCAACATGTTCAATGACTTAGAAATATTTGGAGAGCAGAGAGCTTTCCAACAGATCAGGGACATCACACATGTAGCGACACCTTCATCAACAACTGCACATTTGATGGTATAATCTGAATACTCCACATGGATTTGGAATGCCACATGGTAAGGCAAGTGAGGCTTCAGATCTATAATTTCAAACTTGATAACTCTTGATCCACTGGGTTCTAGAGATCCTAAAGAAGATAGTAAGGCATTCCTCTGTGAAGGATACATCTGGAGTACCTCCAAATATGACATCGCACAAGGGGTTTGACCCAGGTCCTCAACAATAGAGTAGTTATGGGTGGATCTAGCATTTGGATTATGGGTAGAGCGCTCGAGTACTCCTTTCAGAATACGAGGTGGTGGCTCTGGTTTCTCAATCTGTAAATTTGTCTCCGAAGGAGGAGGAGGATATTCTAGACTAGGAATAGATTGTGAAGAGCTATAATATCGAGATCGAGTGTCTACATTAACTTTCACATCGACCATATTGATACACAAATGGTCATTGTCTTGCAACGATGGGTTTTGACTCCCACCAGCTACATTTTTGGCATTTGAGTAACTCAAGGCCATGTGTTGGTTATGTGGAAAAGGATTCCTCAGCATAGCGGGCAGTAGAGATAATAGCCTCATAGATTTCACAAGTTTGGGGAATAAATGAGTAAGGTGGTCATATGTACAAATCTTACTGAGAAACTTCACCTTACATCTTTCTCTCTTTCTCTCTCCAACATTATTATTCGTCTTCTCATTATTACCATTTTCCTTGGGCTTCTTACCATTTTTCCCACCCTTACGATTATTACATCCTTTCTTCTTATTCCTGCCTAGTTGATGGTTACCATGTGGGTTGGCCAAAGATTGCACAAAATGTACATCCATTGAATGAGTGGGATTGGAAGACACAGAC
>SNQJ01S0213697.1:0-15713 GCA_010110895.2 Picea sitchensis | reverse complement strand
AAGCACCTAGAGTCCCAAATCCAAATGTTGTTGTGGCACTAGAATAAATTACAGGAGAAGAAGAAAAAATTCAATACAATGAGCCTTTAGATCAAGAGTTAATCAATGATCAAGACCAACTTTTAGAATCAATCCAAATGGAATAAAATTCAACATATTTTCATTTTTTTATGAAAAGGAATATTATTATTATACACAACAAGATAATGTTGTTTAGACTAGGACTCAAACAAATAAATTCAAGACAAAGAAACAACTAGAAAAAGAAAAAGAAAAAGCCAATGTTCCAAAGCCAACAAAACAACAACCGTTTTTTAATCAGACAAATACACCATTACAAATGAATTATAATGTGGTTGATGAGTTAAATAAGATTTGTATTACTTTTCCATTCATGGAGGTAGTTAAAATACCCCAACAAAGAGATAATATTTTGAAGATATTGGATGATATGAATTTGTCTAGTCCAAGAATAGAAGCAATTGTTATGAACATGAAGCAACAACAAAATATCATACTAGAAAGATTGAAAGGCAAGGTTAAACCATTTTACATATCCTTGGAGAATCATGACTTTAATACAATGAGCCTTTAGATCAAGAGTTAATCAATGATCAAGACCAACTTTTAGAATCAATCCAAATGGAATAAAATTCAAATACATTTTTTTTTATGAAAAGGAATATTATTATTATACACAACAAGATAATGTTGTTTAGACTAGGACTCAAACAAATAAATTCAAGACAAAGAAACAACTAGAAAAGAAAAGAAACTACTGTTCCAAAGCCAACAAACAACAAACCGCTTTTTAATCGCATAAATACTTCATTACAAATGAATTATAATGTGGTTGATGAGTTAAATAAGATTTGTATTACTTTTCCATTCATGGAGGTAGTTAAAATACCCCAACAAAGATGGAATATTTTAAATATTTTGGATGATATGAGTTCATCTAGTCCAAGAATAGAAGCAATTGTTATGAACATGAAGCAACAACAAAATATCATACTAGAAAGATTGAAAGGCAAGGTTAAACCATTTTACATATCCTTGGAGAATCATGACTTTACATTGCATAATTATCTCGTGGATAGTGTAGCCACTAATAATAGCATTCCATTATCTGTAATGGAATCTCTATTAAATGGAATCTATAAAGTACCATGAAACTAGTGAAAGCATTTATGCTATTGATTCCTTTAAAAGTGCCAACTTATGGAGAAATTAAATACTTATGTGTATTTGGATATGTGCAACACCCTATCATAACAATATTCACTATCATAGTAGTTGATATTCCCCTGACATACAATGTTGTCCTTTGTATATATTGGTGCTCAATGATTGTAGGGTACATAATGAATTATGGGAGTTGCATGATGCTCCCAAATAAAGATGGGAACAAATGATTGAAGTCCATCGAAAAAGAAAAGAAAACATCATTAAAGAAAAAATAAATTGAAATGATGTTCAGTTATGTAGATGTTGGAATCTCAGAATTATGTTGTTCTCAAAACAAAACAAAAAGCAATTCCTCCCAAACAACATGAAGAAAATTATTTTCAAGGATTCTAGAAAATTTTATTCCAATGGTGCTTTCTCTAAGTCTGGAATTGGAATTGATATAGTTTTTAAAATTCCTAAATCATGGATTTATCCACATGCAATCAGGTTATAATTTCTTCGTACTAATAATGAAGCAGAGTATGAAGAATTAATCTGAGGATTGACTATGACTCTTCAAATTCAAGTAAAGGATATAGTGGTAACTAGTGATCTAGAATTGGTTATCAACCACATCAAAAGAAGATATAGAAAATCAACAAATAAATTGAAGCATTTCATGTAAGAAGAGTATGTGAAATCATGGATTCTTTTAACTCTTTCAATATTTCTTTTGCTCCTCAAGAAAAGAACCAGAATGAATATTCATTGGCAGTATCAACATCCATTTTCAATACAAATTATTCTCAAAATCACAATACCTTTCAGGTCAAAAAAAAATTTAGACCATTAATACCTGATAATTAAGAGTATTGGTAAGTCTTTGAAAACGACATACATTGCTAATTTTTCCTAAAACCAAGAACCAACATCATCTTATATCTCAGAAGAAGAACATAGCAATCAAAAGGGTATTCATGATCAAAACGCTATTGTTCTCCAAAGAAATGTTAGTCTTGAATTGCCTTCTTTCACAAGGGATGATCAAACAAAGACCATGCACACAACAGAGGAATCCTCCTTTAGAAAAGTCCAAGAGACTTAGAAAATAAACATCAGTACACTTGATGTCCCAAAATACATAAATATTGGTACAAGTTGTACTATTGAAGAGGTTGAACAATACACTCTTCTTTTAAAGGAGTTTCAAGATATTTTCGAGTTATGATGCTGATTTAAAGGAATAAGGAAAAATATATATTTCAACATATCATACCACTTAAAAAAGGGTCAAAGCCCTTTAAGAAAAAACTAAGAATGATAAATCCAAAATTGAAGCTCTTGGTGAAAATGGAATTAAAGAAATTGAAAAGATGGTATAATTTTTCGATCGACACTCATAATGGTTTCTCAAATCCCTGTGGTAGTCGAAAAGAATGTAGAGATTCGTATTTGTGTGGATTTTTGAGATATCAATTGAGAAAGTATTAAACATAACTACCCACTTCCAAATATGGAGATTTTATTGCAATGAGTCATCTATCTTGGTAAATAATACCTGGAAGCTAGATGGATTTTGTTGATTAAGGTTGGTTGTCATTGATGTCAACCCCTTGAAGAAAGCCTCAGAGATCAAAGGTTGGGTAATGGACCCAAGATTGTTTGATGTAAATAGTTGACTTGTTATTTCTTTGTCATGGTTGATAATAAGTAGAAATGGATGAACTCCAAAGTGGTCCCCTTACGCAGGAAAGCCTCACTGAAGACGCTTATGGATTGAGTTATCCTAGAAGTAATGGTTAGAGAACCAATGCTTATTTGTGGAATAATGAGATGAACACTAGTGAATTTTTCTCAGCTTAAACTATCCTAGATGGATATTTCATCATTCCATTCTATGGTGGCTGTGGAACGCCAAATAATTCCTCATGGCTAGAGAGTTATGGTCATGAGAAGTTTGAGAACCCAGATTTGGGTAATGGACCCAAGTTTGTTTTGATGGATAAATGGTATGAGTTTTGATATATTTCGTGTAATACTATTCTATATGGATATTACATGTCATTCCATTTATGGTGGTATGTGGAATGTCACATAACTACTACTGGTTTGAGAGAGTTGCGATCGCTATTTAAGTTTGAGGACCCACATATGTCATCTAGAAGCCCCAAAAGGTCAAAGTAGTCAAAGTGGTTTAAGAGATTTTAAAGAAAAATAAAGTGATAGATTGATTTCACTATAATTCAAAGTGAATAAAAAATTAATTTATTCAATAATAAATTTAATGGAGAAATTAGAAGTGGGTTAAACCCTAAATAAGTGGGAAAGGGAAAAGACCTAGAATTTGTTTTTTAAGGAAGCTACTTGAGAGTATAAATAAGAGGTAAGTACTCTAATTTAAGACACACTTAAGCATGCATTGAATATATATAGGTGTCCCAGGTAACCAAAGGATATCTAAGCCGAATTTTGGAGGAAAGTGAAGAAAATAAGGCCATAATTCAAGGAAGATAAATTCTTTGATGATGCTTGTAAGGTATGTTTTGTTCGTGTCATCTCACCTTTTTCGCAATAATTTTTTTATAAGAATGATTCAGACCGTGAAATTGATAAGAAATTGAGGAAACAGGTCCAAGTATCCTATGTGATAAAAAAATCAACTTGTGTGTCATCTTATTTTGAGTTAGCACTGTGGAAAATAGGGATTGCGGGCTGGTCCCTCGAACTAGTCAAAATGTGTTTCGTAAAACGCCATAACTTCTTCATAAAAGATAAAACATAAGAAAAATTTTGTTGGTTATATTAAATTTATAGTATTTTTTTAATGGTTTCATCAATTCCACAAATATTTTGTGTGGGGCATGCCTCTTACAAGGTCACTCTCTCTGTAATAAAGCCGTAATTTAGCAAGGTGTGCCATTTTGCCATAACTCCTTTTCGAGAGGTTCCAAGTAGTGACACTTGGAGGAATTCAATAAAAAACACTTAAGAAAATTCATGTATCAGTTTCATATCTTTATTCATTACAAAAATAAATTCTATGATTATTTCGTTAGGGTTGTTGACTAACTAAAAACTAGCCTTGTGAGACTAAATAACGCTTTGATGAAAATGCTAGTCCTTTGTTGTTAAAGTTAAGGAAGGTTTGGTGTATGTTATCATATACACTAGGTCTATTACATTTTTACAAATCATATTTGGACGATGAAATTGGATTGAGGGCTTTCTGCTGAGGTACAAGTGGATGCATATGGTTGAGACAAGTAGTTGATGAGCTGGCACATACATGAGGTGTATAGTCGATGATGTTGGTACATATTGATGAGTACTTGACACACAATTAGTACATACTTGGTACATGGTTGGTTTCCACCATTTATGGTACAAAGTTATGATTGCTGACTAATCCAAAACTAGTCTCAGGTCTTCTAAAGAAACATTTGATGAAATGCTAGTCTCGTTGTTAAAGTTAAGGAAGGTTTCCAGTGCATGTGATCATATACACCAAATCTTGGTTTACAGCATTTTACAAATCATATTTGACGATGAAATTGATGAGGGATTTGGCTTGAGGTACAAGTTGGGTACATGGTTGAGACAAGTAGTTGATGAGTTGGTACATACATGAGGTGTATAGCTTACGATGTTGGTACATACTGATGAGTCATAGTTGATGAGTACTTGACATGATTGGTACATACTTGGTACATGGTTGGTTTCCACTTGTTTATGGTACAAGTTGAATACGCATTTTTGGTACAGTTGGTACATGGTTGATGCAATCTCTTTATGGTACGTGCTGATTACATGTTGAGGTACTGTGCTGATGCATGGCTGGATGCATGGTTCGTGTTTATTGGTACATGTTTACAGCTGTATATCTCACAGTGACAGGTTGATGTTGGTTCCATCATTCTACTTCTACTCGTATGGTTGGATCTGGCAAGGATAGTGGTTGTAGCTGCCTCTATTAGAAGCCGAGAATATAGTGTGTTGTAGCCTCCTTCTTGTTTTATCCATAGAATTGGGGAGTTGAGCTTCCTTCAGGTTGTAGCCTAAGGTTCAGGGTTGGAGCCTCCTTCTAGTTGTACTTGGAAAACAAAGGGAATGAAGCCCAATGAATGTAATTCTTCAAGATATATAAGATAAAGAATTATGTGGTTTTCTCGATTTGGGTTTACAAAACACTAGTGTAACGAGTATGTGTGTGATTGTTCATTTCATTACTTCACATCGATAATAATTCTACATTGATATAACAACACTTGGATTATTTGGAGAAAAGGATTATACTCACGCTTATTAATGATCACCCCCCAAGAATCCAACAACTGGTAATGAAAGTGTGTTCCTTTAGGGAAATCAATTTAACCAATCGAAGGTAGATCATGGAGAGAGTACCAATTCATATAAAAATGGAATGATCACACTTTGGATGGACATAAGTATTATTTTGGAGCATAAGGATGAAGCATATATATATAGGCACACATATTTGAAATTTGGCAATCAATTGTAGATGGATACACAGCACTACCAGCCTCCACCAACAAATGACAAAGAATGAAACTCCTGGTCAATAATTCCAAAGCTACAAATGCACTTTGAATGGTCTCAATGAAATGTAAAGATTCACCAAAGTTGTACATTGTAAATCTACCAAAGATATTTGGGACAAGCTTGGAAATATTTATGAAGGAGATACAAAAGTCAAAGTAGAAAAAAATTCAAACTTACAGAGGTCAGCTTAAACAACTAAAAATGAAGGAAGATGAGAATATTGCTCTACTCTATTAAGAGTTGGATGAAACAGTGAATGCAATCAAGGATTGGGAGAAGAAATCAAGAATCAGAATTGTTCAAAAGGTACTAAGATCTCTTCCTATGACATTCAACCCCAAGATATCAACACTAGAAGAAATATTGATCTAACTCAATAAACATGGACAAAATGTATGGAATCTTCACAACATAAGAAAAGAGAACTGAACAAAAATCCAACATAGAAGGAAGCATATTTCAAATCATCCAAAAGATCAAAGAAAAAGAAAAAGGAACAAGAAGAAATATAGCACAAAGAACGATGTCTTGAAGATGATGAAGAAGGACCAACTTCATCAAAAAGACTAAACAAGGGAATCAATGGTGGGTAGTATAGAGGTAAGCTTCCTTTAATTCTTTTTTAATTGTGATGGTGGTTTACTATTCCATAACAAATGTACCCATAAGAAAAAGAGAAATGATGAAGGTTACCTAAAAGGAAAACACACATAAAGGCAAAAGAACTACAAAGAAATATTTCAAGAAAAGATTATGATCAGCACACATCTCATCATCGCGATGAAGATGAAACTGGATGTGAGACATAAAGAGTTCCATTCATGGCAATAAAAGATTCTCATCAAAGAAGACTTTGAAGAAGAATGTGAAGAAGCCAAAGAAGGATATGAAGAATTCAAGATCTAAATCAAGAGGCAAAAGTTGGACTATCTAGAAGAATTAATGTGCCATAGAAGCTATCCGAAGAGAAAAGAAGAAAACAAAAACTAAAGCGTAATCCAGACAAGAAAAAAGGACACTTGAAAACTAGAATAAATAATCACAAGATTGAAGGTTCAAATAGAAGAAGATAAAAAGAATTGTACAATCACCAAAAACAACTAAAGAAAAGACAAGATCTCTTGAAACTGAAGCATAGATTTTCACACTAAGAAAGGATATCCAAAAGAAAAAAAATATGTGGAATAGCTCAAAGTTCCTCGATGTTAATAACAAAGAAAAATCTCATTCTTGGATAAGTCCTCATTGACTCGATACAATCGCATTTAAAAGGACTGCTCCAAAACAACAAGAAACAAATCCAAAATCTAAGTGAAGAACAATCAAAGGGATAGGAAGATGTACAAGGAAGATTATAGGGACACCTCCGGCATTCCGAAGATCTCGATTTAGAATCAACAATCGCATGATAGGCTTCCCTCAAGAAGAAGGATTCATAAGAGCACCTTCTTCTCAATATCTTTAACCCCGTGTATCAAACTATACTTTTGGATTATGTTATGGATGTAATAATTTTGTACATGCTAAAGTCAGGAATCACAGAGCTAACAAGAACAATAACAACTTTGAGAATCATACACAAAGGGTTTACTCAAGAAGACCTAGTGAAAACCAAAGAAGAATTTACAACAGTTTGAATCCTTGAGTTAATTCAAAGGAATGTTACAAATGTAACAATTCCTCTTGTACACATGGCCAAAATTGCGCATCGGCAACCTCCTAAAGAACCTCAACAGTAATAACAACAACACATAAAAACCCCAAAAATCCACATGGATAAGAAAGCAAGATTATATAGCAATGAAGCTGTTCTACCACCTACAAGATAAGAAGCAAGTCATAGTTGGTATTTTGACATTGGGTGTTCAAAACACAAGACAAGTGATAGAGACAAATTTATCACATTATGAAAGGAAAGAGATAATGGACTGTCCTTTGAAACGATAATTCACCCAAAATAATTGAGAAGGCAATCTATCCTGAATTGGGAACAAGAATAAAAGCACAAATCTCTTAAGTGAGTCAAATGTGTGACCATATCATAAATTTACTTTTGATCTACAAAAGTGTGAGATAAGAAGAGAAGGTCTAGGAAACTATCTATTAACCCAAGAAGAACTTCAAACAACATATATGTATTAGGTGAAATTGAAAATGAAAAGGTTGTCTAGGAAAGGAAGATGAAAGTTACATATGGCATAGAAGAATGGGTCACATGCATTTTGAAACCCTTGTCAAAGTCAACAAAAGAGAAGTACCAAAGAAAACCTGCATCACAAAACCAACTCAACACTTTATGCAAGCAATGTCAACAAGGAAAGAAAACAAAGACCAAGTTCAAATCAAAGGAATATCCAACAACAAGACCACTAGAAATTGTGCATAATCGACTAGTTGGACCAACTACAAACAAAGGGCTTAAAAGGTGAGAGATACCTTTTAGTTATTAGTTGATGATTATACAAGAATGATCAGAAGTTTGCTTCAAGAATGTCGTTTTGAAAACTTCAAGATCTATATGGAAAATGGTATGAAACAGATGGATTCAAGAATCAAATGCTTGAGATTTTGATAATGGAGGAGAGTTCACTTCAAAGGAATTTAGGACTACTGCAGCAGTCATGGACTAAAAAGGCACCTCCATTATTAGGACACCTCAACAAAATTGAGTTGTTGGAAAGAAAGAACATGACAAGACAAGAAATGGCTCAAACAATGCTAATGGATTCCAAATTGACGCATATATTTTGAAATGGCAAGGTATACAAAATTTCAAGATTCAAAAACAGTAATGCTCAAAACAACACCCATAAAACTCCACGAAGCTAAGGGAAAGGAAGACCAAAATGTGAAGCACCCCCGTGAGTTTTTTAAAGAAAATGCTACATCAAAAAGAGAAGATGGAAGAATGGTAAAGTTTGACTCCTCGCGGTGGGACAAAGGAGTACTTCTTGGTTACTCAATTACAAGGAAATCATACACGCAGCTACAATCTAAGATTGAACAAAGTCATTGAAAGCATCAACGTAACAATTGATGAAACAAAGTGCACTTAATAAAGGGAAGAAGAAAACAAATCAATGGGAACAACTTTCAAGAAGAAGAAGTGCATTACGAAGTGAAGAGGAAGATGAAGAGAATCCAACATAACGTAAGAAGAAAAGTTCAACAAGTATCTCCAAAGACACGAAGCAAACGAAAGGTTTAAGAATCATCCTTCAAACTTCAAATTATTGGAAACAAAGATGGAGTTGAGACTAGAAGAAAAAAATCCATTCACCAAAAACAAACACACACCTCCAAGCACTCTTTATCTACAATTGAACCAAATTGTTTTGAAGAAGCCAACAAGGATGAATTTTGAATAAGGCCAAGAATGAAGAATTGATCAAAGAGGAAAATAACACTTGGGAAACCGGTTCCAAGACCAAAGAATAAGAAATGTGATCTGGGCATTAAAATGTATTTTCTCGTGGAATAAATTAAAATGAAGATGGACAAGTTACAAGGAACAAAGCTAGATTGGTATGTAAAGGATATGCACAAATTGGGAAGGAATCGACTTTGAAGAGACATTTGCCCCACTTACCAGAATGGAAGCAATCCGGCTACTTTTAGACTATGCATGCTCCAAAATGTTAAAGTAAATCAGATGGACGTAAAATCAGTTTTTTGGAATGGGGAACTTGAAGAAGAAGTTCACATTGAACAAACTGTATGATTTCAAATTTCGTCGAGAACGCAGATTATGTGTGTAAATTCAAAGAAGGCCTTGTATGATCTAAAATAAAGCTCCTAGAGCATGGTACTAAAAACTGGATAAGTATCTTCAAGTAACAGGTAGGGTTCATAAAAGTAAGTGTAGACAACAACCCTACATCAAGGTAAGTGAAGGTACATTTATTAATTGAAGTTTATGTTGATGATATTATTTTGGTGGAAGTTATGGATGACGATTAAGCTTGTGAAATTTGCAAAAAGATATGAAAATGAATGGAAAATGTCGCTACTTGGAAAAATGTCCCCTTGGGGACTTCGTGACACGCCAAAGCAACTAAGGAATCTTTATTTCAAACCAAGTATATCAAATGCTAAAGACGCTCGAATGGAAGATTGCAAACCGCTTATCACCCCATGCAAACCAGCTGCAAGTTGAGAAAAGATGCTGATTCAAGTCTGCTGCATCGTAGGCAATACAAGTCAAATGATCAAGTACCTATTATATGTGACAACATCCGCACTGCATGTAATGCGCACCGACAGTGGGCACGACATTTCAAGCAAAGACCAAAGAAGTCACACATAAAAGTTAGCAAAGAAGAGGATTTTAGATATCTCAAAGGAACATAAGAGTTTGAATTATGGTATCCAAAAAGGAGCGATCTATCACATATTGCCTACACAGATGCACATTGGGAAAGTTGTATTGATGACCCATCTAAGCACCAATGGAGCAAATACTTACCTCGTGAATGAAAGTGTTTAGTATCATGTCTAAGCAAGAAACAATCATTAGTATCTTTATCTCAAACAAGTCCCACAAGCTTGGCATGCCAAGATGGACTCCCTTTCTTCTCTCAGCTGGGTTCTCTAGATGCCACTCAAATCTGAATTTTTTACATCTTAAGATAGGAGTATGCTCTTCTATTCCTAGCTCTCTATGTTAATCACTTGATTGTCACTGGGAGCACCTCATCCATCATTTCAAACGTCAAAACTTCTTTAATTATCAGTTGTATGGATATTCCTCGAGATGTATTTTTTGTGTGCATGATTGTTGGTTATTTGATGTGCATGACATATTGTTCATTTCTTCTATGTTGTAGTATGGATCTTGATTAATGCATGAAGTCTTTTTATTTCTTATTTTCAACCACTATTATCATAATTCAAAACAATTTCTTAGAAGTATGCTTTTAGTAGTGGCCAACCCGTGGTGGTCATAATGCCATGTTGGAATAAATATGCATTGGAGAGAACCCTAGAAGTAATCCAAAATTCATATAGGAAAGATATAATGCATGTGCACTAGTAGGAATGATGAGAATGAATTCTTAGTGTATATATAGACATTAAAGTGCAGTCGAATATTGACATGCATATGGAATGCTTGTAGAATATAGGTATTCTACTAATACATATTTGAAATAACGATGACATGATATTTGAATGTGACTAAGGATGCATTATATATCTAGGGAAAAATTTATAGCATGGTTGAAAGTGATGATGTTGTCACTACATATGAAATCCATCCATATGAAGACAAAATGAGGGATGGTAAAATGTTGATTAGTTGGTGGAAGGAGCCTACGAGCTTATACGAGATACCAACTAATCAAGTAGCATCAAGTAAATTGATAATATCCATGAAGGTATGCATTTGGTTTATTATGATGCATAAGTGCTTAAGGGAACTAAGATAAGAATTCCCTTAGTCAAAATCTAATATTTGAATCGATATGTATCATGAGCATAAAATTCCACTAGATGTGTAAAGTAAAAGGGCCTTTAATGCATATAAATCTTATTCAATGTTAGAATAAAATCATGTGAAATTTTAAAGCATGAATGTTAAAATTGGTTGGTGAGATCATAACCAAGGCAGTTAGGAGATATAATCCTACTATAGAAATGGATGTTAATAGATTCATCCATGTGTGAGGCCATGATGTGGTTGAATATGGAAATCAACCGCATTGTACAAGTGCATAATGGTCTTCCATTGTATAACCAATGTTTGGACTAGAACCTCTTTGCCTATTACTGGAATATCACTAAAGTACTATATTCCCTGGTTGTTGTGTATGGGTTGTAGAGGAAGGTATCCAAATGATTAGAAAAGTAAATGGGGAAGAGTTTGATGATGATTTGAGGTGTTTTATAAACCTTCCATCTCACCATAGAAAAATACATGACATATATACGATATTCCTAGGTCAATGCAAGGATGCATTGTGTATATGTGGCCATGGGTATTTGCACATAGGTTTATATTTGATTCCATTATAGCTTGGTTTTTTATATGATACACATACGTGGACTAATAGTTTAATTCCATTTAATATGAACAGTTTTTGGAAGTGATTGAATTGTTGGTAAGATAAAAAAACTCTAAGATCATTTTTTGAGTTGTTGAAAATGTTGCAATAAAATATACCGTGCATAAATATTGAAAAATTTGTTTCATCGAATGAAAGTTGAGAAAGACTCATGGGTTGATCCGTCAGGATTTTTGAATGACTTATGGTTGAGTTTTATTTGCATGCATTTAAATGACCATTGGGGAAACTTAAATTCAAAGAACGAAAAGAGAACAAAATTATACAAACCATAGACATATATGCAAATCTGAAATGCAATGAAAAGCACAAACCATAATAATACTGTGTTGATAACTAGTTCTGCATAACTTTGCCTACGCCTCCCGCCTTTCTCCGTGGGAGGCTTTATTTATTTTAGAAAACTCAATGGTACATCATTACAATGTCAAATGGCTTCTAGACTGATCTCGTCATGTTCGCTCGTGACTTGTGAACCATGCACAATGAATCCGCACTCAAACGGATGTCCCAGCTCAGAAATCGTCCTACAGCATCTCCTCCTCAACGGTTGCTCTGCCTCAAACCGGCTTTGACTTGGCTTTGCCTCAAAATCTCTGCTCTAACTGGCTCTCCTAAGTCAGCCCCATGGCCTCAAAATGGCCTTGATTAAATAGTTGAGAAGTTGGTTGTCCATCTCCAACTTCCTCCAATTTAATTTAGGCTCTAAAATGCCCAATAACTCCCAAAAATGATTAAAAATAGGTTTAACATTAATTAAACCCAAAAGTGGTTGAAAACCCACTTTATAACCATAAATTGGTTAAATTCGGGCTTAGGCCCCCTTCTCCTGGGCGCGGCCCCCCCTTTAAGTGGTCACATGCATATTAATACGGCCAAGAGCTAGCCCTTATGGCTAAGCGCTGGCCCCCCTCCTCCTTTATGCGCATAATACCATACAATATAATTAATATCGTGGGTTTTGGCCAACATAAATTAATTTGGGCGCATTGTTTATAGGACTATTGTGAAGGTGCTTAGGTTTAGTGGTTGGTCATGGGTTCAAAACCCGTGACCCCAAAACTTTTTTGGAACATACCACATCGATCGATGACTGGGTGCCACGCGGCACTTTCCCATTCGACAGACAAATGCCACTTGTCAACCATTGACCGCTCCAGTTTCCTGCCACATGTCTACCCTATCAACAAACCTACCTAGTCACCACCTACCATGTGTCACCTCCAGAGAGTGCCACGTCATCTACTGCACGGTCAACATGCTGATGTCATCATAGTTGACTTTTTGACCAGTTGACATTTGACTTTTCCTCGTCATTTCCAATCGCGATAACTTCGTGATACCTGACCGCTTGTAAAAGTAAATATACCAATGGAATCGGGAAGACGAGTAAGGACGCAGAATGGAATTGGTTTCATCAATTATGAGCACTTCTAATTTTGAGCATTTTCAAGCCCTAACAGGCTTCCGAATCCGATTTCGGATCTTCCAACTCACCATAGAAAAATACATGACATATATATGTGGTATCTCGGAGTCAATGCAAGGATGCATTGTGTATATGTGGCCATGGGTATTTGCACATAGGTTTATATTTGATTCCATTATAGCTTGGTTTTTTATATGATACACATACGTGGACTAATAGTTTAATTCCATTTAATATGAACAATTTTTGGAAGTGATTGAATTGTTGGTAAGATAAAAAAAATCTAAGATCATTTTTTGAGTTGTTGAAAATGTTGCAATAAAATATAATGTGCATAAATATTGAAAATTTGTTTGGTTGAATGAAAGTTGAGAAAGACTATGGGTGGAGTGTTCGTGTATATGGAAATGGTGTAAGATCATAAGGAAGACTAATACCTAAAATTGCAAGAGCCAAACATTATGAGAAGGAATCTCATACTTGGGAAATTTGATTTCCTATATAAAACAAATTTGAATTAATAAGTGAAATTGATATTATGATATCTCATGATGATGGCATGTGTGTGATACAATAGAGATGATGTCTATGAAGATGGAAATATTGGGAATAATGCTATTGTTATCACATCAGAACCCTATGGTTTTCACAGGTTACAAACTGCTAGCAAATGTCTGGTACTAAATTGGCACTCTCCTTGCAAGTGAAAACATTGGAAAATGATGGAACACTCGAGGGACTCTGTAGTAGTGAAGGGGATGTATGAGCTTAGAGAGTCAGTATAGAAAAGAAGAGGCAACTTAAAATTCCATATGGCATAGTATCTAGAATCATGAGGGTGTGTAAAAAAAAGGACAGTGAGATGAATTATTTCCCGTGGCAACTATGTGAAGCACATGATAGACATAAAGATAAGTGTTGCTTATAGTTACAAACTTACTCTTGAATAAATATTGCATTGTGGAGTTTCAAACTCTCATGGAAAAGATAAATGCTATATGATAATGGATATAATGTGTATATTATCATGATGGTTGTATAGAACAAATAAATATTGAAGACATGAACAGAATGGAAAGAAGAGAAATATAAGGATATGAGACTCAAGGATAAATCATGGAACGAGTAAAATCTAGTGGATTTGTTCCTACTCAGAATAATCAAATTGGAGTTGAAGGATGCAATGCGGGAAGCACATTTTCAACTATTTGAAAGTTTGGAGATTCCATTATCATAGTTGGAGTTCCTTGGGCCACAACTCTGAAACTTCTTGTCTAACCTTGTGTTGGATCCCTTGAGGGAAGTGGTACAGCCTAAGGGGATATGGTGTAGAGAAGGGAGTACACTTCCTTGGGTTGTGTAGGTTGAGGGGAATGAGATCCAATTGGTTGGAATTTTTGTGGGAATCGATAAATTATGAAAGTGGCTGTAGTTGGAATTCTTGGAGCCACATCTCTAAGACTTCCTAGTCGGTCTATGTTAGGGCCCTTGAGGGAAGTGGTATATCTTGGGGGAAAACATAGTAGAGAAGGAATTACACTTCCTTGGGTTGTGCATACTAAGGAGAATGAGATATTTTTGGTTAGAAATATTGCAATAATTATAAATTGGGAAATCATTAGGTACAATTTGGGGACGAAGTACCTATGTGTACATGTTTTGGGTTGGAGAGCCTATATGAATATGATGGGTTGGAATGCATGTATGACATTAGGCTAGAGATATTATCTATTGATTAAAGGATATAGAGCTTATCATTTCGATATGTATGTACACATGTATGGTGTTGTGCACTAACGACAGTGAAATAATAAGGGGGAGGGGATGTAATATCCCAATAAATTATAATGTAATTGTATAAATGTGATTTAGGTTGGTTAGTGGATATGTTTTGGGAAAAGAGATCGTATTGATTAATATGGTTGAGGATCAAACTATGTGTTATGTACATTGAAATAATTAATAAAAATAATAATTGTTGGCTATGATACAATAGGGACAATAATGATGGGGGGATATTATTCCACAAAAAAGGGGGTTAAAGGGGGGTACAAGGAGAAACCCATGTCATTTTTCCTGAGTTAATGTGTCATTACCATACAATCCTCCTTTAACTTATTATACACTCAATCATTGAATTCATGTAAGAGGTTGGGTGAGGAAGTCACCTCACCTAGTTATTGAGAGCATGGTACTGAGTATAATCAACCTTGGTAAATGTGAGGGTCGACATGCATGGGATAAAAATAAATTCAAATGGGAAAAGGGGACAATTTTTACTTGTTGATTTTGGGAGAACAAGAGGGGACTTAGGTGTTGAGAAGAGCACCAACCATGTTATTCTTGAGAACAACCATTATTGGGTTGTGCTTATGCTGAAATTTTGACTAGTGTGCCTATAAAAATGGGATGTTTTCATGTGGTGTATTTTCCTGTTGAGGAAATGGATCAAGAGCCTTGAGAAGGCTATTCTGAGAAATCCTAGAGAATAT
>SNQJ01S0213696.1:0-15713 GCA_010110895.2 Picea sitchensis | reverse complement strand
TCTGTTATTCTCCCTTCTCATGCATTAGGCTTAGATAGATTTGAAAGGAAGTCAGTGTCCACGATAAGCATTTTTCTGTCTAGGGTTAAGGTCAAGCTCTAGAGGTCGATCTACTTGTCCGCAGGCAGATTTTCCTACAACAGGGGGGGGATCCGAAATTATGTGAGCATCGTCAATCTAGGAGATGAAGAAGCCGATGATAGGGATTAGCGCAGGAGTTAGGCACTATGTGACACAATGTCATATATTCATTCTTTTTACCCGAATGCCATGAAACCGTTGATATTGAGATGGAGGCTAGATATTCACTGGTGAAGATTGATCCTGTCACTGCGTGTGTCCTGAGACCGAATGGAATTTTCTAATTGGATCCCATTTTTGTGGAATCTTATTGCGTTTTCCACTGGATTCATCGATCCTGGCCATCTCATGCACACATAAATACTAAGGTGGACCTATTGTATGCTCTGTTAGTGATAACTTATGATGACGAGTATTCCAATTTCAAACTAGAACATGTGATCCTCAATCAATAAATAAAAATCGATGGTGCAGACTGCAAAGGAAGACAGGGGCCATGAAAAAAAATGGATGAAAGGCTAAACAAGAAACAAAAAAACTCAACATTGATGGATGGATAGGTTCAAAGAGAAAAAGGGACAGGGGTGCAGACCAAGGTAACAACATTGGCTCCAACTGGGGATATCTCATCCATGTGAGGTGTGAATAACTGTAGATCAGTGCCTTAGGATTTAAACAACTTCTCTTACCTTCCATTACTTACCTATGTTTCTGTTTTCCATCCTTGCGTATCTGCTACTGTGCCTCAGCCATGTATTTTATTGAACTGAAAATTGAAACTACACCCTAGTTCCTTTTTTTGGGTTATGGATTCTTTATTCACACACACCTACCTAATCAAAATAAAAATGAAAGCATCTATGGTACAAGAGGGACCTTCCCTCAACCTTAAACAAAATAGTGTTTCAGGAAGCGCCCGTTCACTAGGCCTCCAAAGATCTCTGCAGCATCTAGATTGTGTAAGATGAATGTATTATTGTCCAGTGCTTCAACCACTTTAAAGGGGACAATCCAAAGGTTTTCAAATTTACCATGCTTGGACTTGTCATTCCTTCTGGAATCCCACCTCAAGACCAGGTCACCTTTCTGAAAAATCTCCTTCTTGGTTTTCTTGTCAAAGGCTGTTTTGATCTTGCTCTTATATGCTTCAATCCTCTGATCTAGTGCTTCTTTGCTTTCTTGAACTTCTATAATATGAAATATTCTCCTTTGGATGTCATTTGGCTCCTCAATCTCTTCATGTAAGAATTTTAGGACTTGTATCCCAAGATGAGTGGGAAAAACAATGTCTATGCCATAAAGAAGATGAAAAGGTGAGGTTACCAAAGACTTCTTGGTGCTGATTTTGTCAGCCCACAAAGCATACTTGAGTTTAGAGTCCCAATATTTCTTGTTTTCAATCAAAAACTTCTTGATAATATTGATGAGATTTTTGTTTGCTGACTCTACTATGCCATTTCCCTGAGGGTAATAGGGTGTGGAATGTGTCAAGGAAATGTTATGACTACCAAAAAATTCAATCATGGATTTGGACTTGAATGATTGGTCATTTTCTGTTGCTAGCTTGTTGGGGAAACCAAATCTGGCAAAAATATTAGCTTCCAGGAAATTCATGATTACCTTGTCAGTGGAATTCCTGGTGGGTACAACCTCAATCCACTTGGTGAAGTAGTCGGTGGCAGTGAGGATCCACTTGTGTTGTCCACTGGAGGGTGTATTTATCTCTTCTATGAATTATAACCCCCATTGTTGAAATGGACCACTTGAAATGATAGGTTTTCGGGGTAGTGATAGTAACTTCTTCTTTCCTGCAAATATTTGACACTCATTGCAGGCCCTGACAATAGAAAATACATCAGATAAAAGGGTGGGATAGTAGTACCCTACTCTTAGGATCTTGAGAGTTGTGGCCTTCTAATGCTGGTGTCCTCCACATACTCCTCTATGCATTTCTGATGTGACTTGTTTGGCCTCATCTTCATCAAGGAATTTTAATAGGATGTCAGCATGATCCCTCCAATACAATCTTTGGTTTGAAATGCATAATTTGATAGCCTTCAACTTCAGAGACATGACCTTTGTCTTCTTGACATATGGTGGAAATTCTAAATGCTACAGAAAATAAATGATGTTTTTATACCAAGATGAAGAGGAGTAGTTTTAAAATACCTATAAGTTGTCATGTCCAGGCTGTATGATGGGTACGTCTGATTGGGTGAAGATTTGGTGCAATTCTAGCACCTTACAGTTTGATTCTAATAACAACTTGGAATTTCCTTTCCCTTTGATCAGCTTGGTGGGATTTATGTGTAGGTCATACTCCAATAGTCTGTCAATCCACTTCCCTCTTTTTCCCCCATTGTCTGGATGGACCAGAATCTCTTTGATACTGCTGCTAGGAAAAAAGGTTGTTATGATAGACTGTAACACATAAAACCTGAAGGATTTGAGTGCTCTGACCAGTGCATAAGCCTTATTCTCTAATATATCATACTTCAGATGAACATCTCTGAGAGCTCTATTGGAAAATGTTATTGGCTACTCATGTCCTTCTTCATTTTTCCACAGTAGTACAACAACAATGGTTTCCTCTGAAGCAAAGGAGAAGATGAATAAATATTTGGTATAGTCAGGGTTGGCTAATACAGGGGCTTCAACTAAATCCTTCTTAATCGTTTGGAATGTTGATTTTTCCTCCAAGGACCATTTTATCACAACATCTTTCTCCAACATGTTAGTAATAGGCTTCATAATTTCAGAAACATTTGGCACAAAATGTCTGATGAAGTTTATATTACCAATAAAAGAATGGACAACTTTTTTATTTATGGGGATCTCAATCTCTTGAATGGAACAAACCCTATTTGGATCATTTTTTATACCTCTTGTTGATATGATGTGGCCCAAGAGCTTTCCCTCTGGCATGGCAAAGTGAGACTTGCTAGGATTCAGGGATATTCCATACCTCCTGCATTTCTTGAAAACATGCTCCAAATGATGCAAATTTTCATGATCATACTTGGAGAAGATGGTTATGTCATCCAAGTAAATGACCATAAATCTGTCATTTTCGCCCACAAAATCTATGTCCATGGCCCTCTGAAAAGTGGCCCCTGCGTTCATCATCCCAAAGGGCATCTGGTCATACATGAATGTTCCCCATGGGGTGGTGAATGATGCTTTTTATTTATCTTCCTCACACACTGATATCTAGTTATAACCAAAGTATCCATCTAACAAGGAAATTATGTGTGCACCTACCACCCTTTGTAAAATATGATCCATCTTGAGGAGGGGGTAATTGTCCTTCAGAGAACACTTTTTGAGAATTATGAAGTCAATACACAAGTGTATCTCCCCATTTTTCTTCCTTAGAGATACTAAGTTGGCCACCCAGAATGAGTATCTCAATGGTACAATGATCTTAGCATCCAACATTATTTTCAGCTCTTTCTCAATTATGGACATTAGCATGGGGTTGAATTGCCAAATATTCTTTCTGAATGGCTTGGAGCCATCTTTTAGAGGAATCTTGTGCTGGATGATGTCAGTGTCAAATGTCTTCAAATCTTCATAGGACCATGCAAAGGTATAAACATATTTTTTGATGAGACTGACATACTTGTCCTTTTGTTCTGCATCTAATGTTTTGGACAACTTAATGATCTTGGTATTTTCAGTGGTCCCAATATTGAAATATGTTATCTCTTCTTCTTGATTCTTCAAGGAAAATCCTTTGTAAACATCATTACTGTCAAAAAACCTTTCCAATGGAACTACCCCTCTTGGAATGTGATTGGTTTTCATCTCCACAATACCATGACCAACTACTGTCTTCAGTAGATGAGATGTTTTTTGATATTCTAATTCCTCATTTTCACCTTCTTGACTTTTTTTCTCAATTGAGATATTGGGGAATTCATCAATGGTGTGTAGAAATCTCCGCATCTCTAGATCATCATTGAAGACTTTCCAATGCTTTATGTTGTCTAGTATAGTTGTTCTATGCCTAATTTCCACCTGATATTTAATATTTGGGCCAATGGGAGGCCTGGAAGTGTTGGAATCTAAGGCCAGAGAATATGCCTTCTGATTCTTCTCTCTAGGAATGAAGGAAATGTTAAATGATAGAAATAAATTATCGATCATATCCCATACCTTGTTTATGTATTGCTTAAGCCTATGTTTCTTATCTTGATATATTTTCCTCACTTGATTGATGATCAACTCATAATCACCAAAAAATGCTAGACAATCAATGACCATGTCTTTGGCAGCCCTCAATCCCAATACCAGAGCTTCATATACAACTATATTATTAGTAGTTTCAAACTCCATATTATAAGAGAGTGTGATTACCTATTCTGAAGGGGATATGAGGAGTATACTTTCACCTGATCCTTCCTTTCATGAAGATCCATCATAATACATGTTCCATACTTTGTTTTGTTGACCTGTTTGTGGCTTATCTTTGCATTGGCTAACTAATATTTCAGGCTCATCATCATTTAAATGAAATATAGATGAGCCAATATCATCCTCAATAGCATAAATTGGGTGATTTCTTGGGTTCTTTTGGTCACTAACAATGTAGGCTAACCTTACCCCTCTGTATAGCCTCCTATGTTCTCCTCCAAACACAAGGATGGTGGCATAAGTGAGGTCCATTTGCAATGACTCTCCAACCTTCTTATCCCAAGTTCTAGATAAGAGCATACCAAACTTTGGGGGAATGTCACCCACCACAATGTCCATCACTACACTCTTCATGGGTAACTGTTCCAAAGAAACCACCATATCCTTTATCAGTCCGAGACATTTTACTTTCTTAGAAGCAAAGGAGTACAGGTCCTGGTAAGGTTTGGTGATCTCCAGACCTAGCTCTTCCATAACAAATTTGGGCATGACATTGTGAGAGAATCCTGATTCCATAAGACAATTATGCATGATATTATCATGGACATTCAAATATATATAGAATGGAGGAGAAGCATCCGAGCCATCCTCAATGTTTGGACCCACAGTAATGGTTGGGTTTTCATCCTGAAAACTTATTACATCAGAAGATACACTAGAAGAAGTTGCCTGCAGAACTTTCATGATAGAGTTTTTGAAAGGTTATTTCTTCATCAATTCTGTCAAATACATAGGGATGTTGATCTTGTTCAACTCATGTTCTAAGATGAAAGAGGATGATGGCCTATGAGATTATTTTATTTTAGGGGCTGCATGTTTATATGAGGGAGGTGGATGTGTTTTAGATGACATACCTTTACTTGGATTTGGCTTGGGATGAGCTTCAACTTGCTTGTTTTGATTAGAGGTAGTGGCTTTGGGAGACCCTTCTCTTGTCCTCAAATAATATTTCTTATTGGGTTGACCTTGAATAAATCCCTCATCCCCTATCTGGTTATTGAATTGATTTGATAGTTGTGCTACCTCATATTATTGATGTGTTAAATGGTTGGTATAATAATTTGTTTCATTGAAAATCACAACAGTATCATCCACACCATCACTTTCTGCATCCATATCCTCAATTTGATTGTTTTGGAAGGGAAGCACTACCCTTTGATCATCAACATTTCTCCTTTCTCTCTGCATTATTTGAGGGGCATCATTAGGCCTTCTAAACTGATTTTGATTTCTATTACCAGCCCCTTGAAAAACTCTGTTTATATTTTTAGATTCCCACTTCATCTTATCTATTTCAGAAGTCAAATCCTTCAAGGTTTTGGTCATTTCATCAATTTTGGGATCATACATTGATGGTTTAGAGGAGGTAGGGGAATCTTCTCTCTGTTTTTTCTTATCTTTATCATATCTAGTCTTTAATTTGTTTGATGCCAAAAATATTAGATTCAACTTCAATGATTTCTTCCTGCATGGAAAATAGTGTGGTTGATCTTCTCTCTCACAGGAGGAGGGATAAATATGCATAAAATGCATTGGTATAAGTGATCTTGGCAGAGGCTTCAATTGGTTTAATCTCATCTGGAATTTTTCCATACATTTGATTGAATCTCTTGGTGAAATATGAAATAGATTCACCATTATTTGTCTTTAGGGCCCCAAATTTAGTGATGTAGTAGAGGTAATATCTCCTATCACCCCATTTCTTTATGAAAGTTACATATAATGCCTCAATGTCTGCAATGGAGGTTGGAGGAATACCCATGAACCAATTTCTTACTTCCCCATCTATACTCTAAACAAAAAACCTCATCCATACATCTGCATAATCAATGCTATAGTTATCTGCAAAGCTGTAAAAGGATACCAGATGTTCCTCAACAGTTACCTCACCTTCCCCATTATACCTTGGTAAATATTTCATGTAATTTTTTGTTGGGAGTACATGTAAATCCTACAGGCAACACTAGGGGTGCATACATGGAAGCAATAATGAAATCCATCATGTTAACAACCATAGCTTGAACAATAGGAATCTGCAAATTTATGGGAGATACAGGGGTGGATGCAGGACTGGATGCTGAAGTGGAATCAATATTTGGAGGTGTCTGAGCCTCTTTGGAATTATGATTCTTAGGTCTAGCAAATTCAAGCTACTTGTGATGATGATTTGAAGTATCTCTTGGTGTGAAGATTTTACCTTGAGGGGGGAAGTATATCTCTGAGCTACAGTGGAGTTTCTTAGTTGCCTTTCTAGCTCAGAGACTACTGTATCCTTCTGAGGGTTAGGATGAGCCTTCTTGGATTTGATGTCTTCAGATTTGGATCTGTTGAATCCTTTTCTGGGAGACAATATTTCTTCTTTAAATTTTACTTAGTAGAGTCTTCAGGTGAAAGATGGCAGTCTATCTGTGTCTGATATTTGTTCACCATCAAAGGTCAGAGATGATCAATTTCATTCTCCTAGGGAAAGATATTATGTTACTCCGTTCCCCGACAATGGTGCCAGAAGATGTTGGTCCTAAAGTCTACACCTGACTGCTGAAATGGTAGAATTGGGCCACCTATCAGTTTGGGAATGATTATTCCTTAACCAATTGGTTTTGTTGGTAAGCTTAAGGACATGTTTCCAAATATGGTGCTATGGTAGGACAAAACACATAGTGTAAAATTAGATTCTCCATTTCTAATGGTATGGGTTTTGAATGACAATTGGGGGTATGAAAAGACAAAAATAGACAACAAAAACAAACAATGCAATGAATCACTTGCTGTTTGAAAAATAAGACTTAAAATAATATCTCAAGACTTATACAAATATCTAGATGCAAATAATTCGACAAGTTGCAAAATAGTGGATTTGTAGCTAAACAATAGTTGTATAACAGGTTGCATAAATAGAAAACGATAAACTAAAACAATAGCTGAAAGAATAAGGAAATGTATATTGCACAGATCACAAAATTTGCATTCAAGATAAGAATCAACACATAAAGATTTGAGTAAGAAACACAACTTTCATCAACATATATTCACTAGGTAGAAAAATTTACAATTAACTGAGTAGGTCCAATTCTTTTGTTTCTTCTACTTTCCTTCCAAAAACTCCCCCACCTTTAAAACATTCAAAGATTCCCTATTTAATAGAGTTTCATAGGCTCTTGTCCTTAGGGGACTGAGACCTAATTTTAGGTAACTGTTTGTGGAACAGACTCATTAATCTAACTAACATTTCATGGAGTACAGTGTGTTAAATTCACACTGAAATTAATAAAAAAAAGTGGTTCTTATCACACAGAGAAGACCACTCTTTAATCTAATCTAAGAAAATGATGGAATTGATCGTCTAAAAACTATTACTGTATCTGAGACAGAACTGATGCATGCGCTGGAGGAACTGAATTGGTAGAAATAGGACTTGGAGTGACAGAACAAATCTCTGTATCAAGCTCTGACATGCTTAGGAATGGTTTGATGCCTCTTGAGGTGATCAAATTCATGTGAATATCTTCACCTTATCTGCTGCTTTACTAAAATTTTGACAACTAAAACACCTTGTGCTAGCCCCGCTAACTGCCACTTGTATTGCTTGGATAACTATATTGTTGTTAGTCAAGTGGACATGGAGAATACATAACTGGTCATGAATTGGATTATGTGGAGGTGATCGTCCAATAGGGGAACAGTATGAGTGGAGGTGGATGAAGTGGAATGCAGATGAAGTGGAGGTGAGTGGAGGTGACATGGAATGTCATGTGGGTGGGGGGTGGTAATAGGTGGCATGTGGTGAGAGGAGGATTAGATGTGGAGAGGTGGATGGTATCAGGCGGTGGAAGAAAGGTGTAATGTAATGAGAGGTGAGAGAGATATGTGGGAGGTGACGGGAGTGTGAGTGGAAGACAAATGTCGGGTGGTGAGAGGAGAAAAAGTAGTGAGTGGAGGTGAGTGGAGGATAGATGGTGCACGGTGAGAGGGGCGGTATTGAGAGGAAATCCAGTAGGATTNNGGGGGGGGGTCCCAAAATCCTGAGGAGGTGCCACGTTAGGTAGGGCCCATGATGGGGAAATTGCCATTCTGAACCCCCCCCACCATTAAAGGTAGAAGAGTCAGGAAGGGGGGTCCGAAATCATGTGAGGACCATCGATCTAGGAGATGAAGAAGCCACCGATAGGGATTAGTGTGGGAGTTAGGCACTCCATGAAAAAATGTCATATCTTCTGCTTTTTACCCGAATGCCACAAAACCATTGATATGGAGATGGAGGTCGTATATTCACCATAGAATATTGATCTTGTCACTACATGCATCCTGAGCCCAAATGGAATTTTATGATTGGATGCCAGTTTTGTGGAAGCTTACTGCATTTTCCACTGGATTCGTCTATCCTCGCCATATCTTGCACACAGAAAGAGTAAGGTGGACCTGATGTATTCTTTGTTAGTGATAACTTATGATGATGAATATTCCAATTTCAAACCAGAACATGTGATCCTCACCCAAGAAATAAAAATCGATGGTGCAAAGCACGAAGGTAGACAGAGGCCATGAAAATAGAAATGGATGACAGGATGAACAAGAAACAAAAAAAATCAACATTGATGGATGGATAGGGTCAAAGAGAAAAAGGGAAAGGGGTGCATACCTAGGTAATAACACCTGGTATTCCTGTGACTCCTCATGTGTCCTTGCAACCAAAAGTACCTGCAAATGATGGATGGAAAGAGATTGTCAATCCGACTGTCTCTCACCATCGTGGCTGGCCCAATTTGTCATTACCTCCTCCACCACCTGTAAATCGTAATGGTCAAATTTCCCATGTGCATTCACCTGTTCAATCCTCTCATGCTAGTAAAAGGATTAAAACTGATGTCCCCCATGTGAAAGATAAAGGAAAATCTCTTGCCTCCCCTTCCTCTCCTTCAAATAACTCTTCAAAATCAGTGTCCTCCCATATGCATATGAAGGATGATTGTTCCCATGTTATTAGTGAGATACAACCTCAAGGTTCAAATCAACCTAAGGCTACTTCCGTGAAGTCAAAGGGGGACAACAATGATAAAATAAATATTTTCTCTTAGAGTGGCAAGTATGGATTTTAATTTATGTGTTTTTATGATTGAGTTGTTGAAGACATTGATCTGCAGAAAGTTTGGTCAACAAGCTATTTTTTGGGATTATGTGGATTATATGGATATTTACATATTTTTGGATATGATTTGAATTATTTATGATATTTAAATATTCAAATTTTGAAGGTATTTAAGGGAGTTACAAGGAGGCATGTGCTTAAATGATTATCCAAATGTGTTTTATTTTATAATTTGAAAAAGAATAAAAGAAGGGAGTCACAAGGGGTCCCACCTACATAGTTATTATTAAATAAAGACCCTTAACTATTATTATTATTATTATTATTTCTCGTAAACTAAATTAGTTAAGTCAAACTAACTTAACTAAATAAAGTAGTTGAACTACTTCAACTTATTTGGAAGGCATAAAAGCCAAATGAGAAGAAGAAACAAGGGGAGAATAGAAGGAGAAAGAAAAACTAAGGTTTTCTCTTTTGTTTTTATGAGATAGTTTCAGTTTTCATTCATTCTTGAGTTCATTCAAATCCTAATTCTCTTTTTAACAACAAGGTCCTATTGTAGAAAACAAGGTTTAGAACTGAACCAAATCATTCAAGTGCTTGTTTTAGAGGTGTTGATCCATCCTTGATACTCTGTTTATACTTGTATGTTTATGGATTAAGTTTCATAGCTAATAAAGGATATTTTGCAGAGTCAAATTGGCAACAGTCTGTGGCAAGCTAATCCAAATTATAAAGTTCAGTTTTTACTTCTTGTCAGAGTTATTTTGTATGGTTTTCATTAGGGTTCTCTAAATTAGACTTTCGTCCATGCCTTCAAAGGGGTTTTGAAAATATAAAAACACTTATGATTTCTTGGAATTAAATAAAGCGGATTGCTATTCTGTCTCATTTGTGTGTACCTGTGACTTGGTTACTTTTTATTTTTGACCGCCACATTTACTTTATGTAATATGTATATTTTTCAGAAACTTATATAAAAAAATTATGTTATTTTGCAACATTCTTTTCAAAAAAAAAAATCAGCCTAAACCCTTGTAATTAATACTTGTGGATTGGGAAAATATTTTGAGGGTATAAAACATAGGGTGATATTCTCGACTATCTTGTCTTAGCCAGGAAAGATTCTAAAATGATTGAGTAAGATAATTCATATGTTTTCCTCAACATTTATTTGGAGACCATACTAGGCCGATCTTCCATATCTCTCTGGTTGATAGTCTGCGTGATTATCATTGAAAATTTAATATTTCTTCTTTCGATTCTTTGACTGTTTTCCTTCCTTCATGAAAATACCTGTCACAAGGCAACCCAATATTGAGCCCAGTATTAAAGACCGGAATAGCATAGCTTTAACCTTATTCAATACTATCTTAGAAACTGCTAACACCCGAGATGAGATTGAACGCGGGAAGTAATTGAACAAGACATAACTATCCGAGACTATTGGGAGGCCAAGAAAAGGTAGCCTAGGAATGAGCCATAGCTTTCTTTTTCCTAAAGTTTTGATCTTCTTTTCATGTCCTTAAGCCCTCACATCTCTAGGAGAAGAAGAGGTTTATCGCCTGAGATCAACCCTATTGCTAAAATAGGAAGAAGAAACGTTGTTTTGTCAACCCAACAAGGTACTCTAAGGAGAGCGTTTTTTTATTCAACTAGTTTGAATTTCTCTCCCTTACCCATCATTCACAAAATGGCATCCGCGGGTAGATCTGGGGGCACTCAGGGTGCTTCTTCATCTCAACCTTCAACCTCATCATTGATTAGTATCTTGTATAGCCATCAAGTCCCTGTCCAATCTACTACCAACCCCACTAAGTTCATAAAGAAGTATGGACTCTTTCAATTTGAAGAAGATGGTACTACTACCTCGTGGCATGTATCCTCTCCTTTGAACCTAGCACCTACTTCTTGTCCACTTCCAAAATTCAAAGAGCATATCCCTAGGTTTTCAGGAAATAACACAGTCACTATGAATGAACACTTGGTGGCATTTTCTAATGCCTGTCACAATATAGGATCTAATGATAATGATACTTGTATGCAGTTATTTGTTAATTCCCTTGAAGGGAAAGTAGCGACACATTGCTTTGACCTCCCTTCCAAGATTCTTTCCACTTGGGAGGAGTTAGTTTACTGGTTCAAATCTACTTATGAGCATTCTAAAATCCTAGCCAAACAATTAAGAGAATATAATAACATTTCATACAAAGATGGTGAGACTATCAAGTCTTTCAACTTACGTTTCACCAAGTTATATAACCAAATTACCAAACTTATTTTCCCTCAGAACCAAGCTGATTTTATGCATTACTATAATGCTCTACCTTCCCCCTACCATCATAGGCTTGAATAAAATCTATTGACAATCTTGGTTATGCTCTACATACATGTCTAGAGTATGAAGAACAACTTGAAAAAATAGGTCTTCCCAAGGGAGACTCAATTAAACAAACATACATGTCCTCCCTCTTACATCTTGTATAAGATATGAATAACCAAATGATACCGTATGATCAGAAAGGAAATGTCCCTTGACTTACTCCCGGAGCCTTGTCTTCTTCTTCACCATCCTTTAGTAATTCAATTGAAAACAACTTTGATCCTAAAGCCATCATGCCTCGCAGTTGGTGTAACATTTGCGAGGAACACCATGAGGAAAGTACTTCTGAGGTAAAGAAGAGTGACGGAGATAAAATATTTGGAAAAAGGCCTGAAACTACCATTGTTGTTATATATTTCATGATCATAAACACTAGGAATAAATCCTATTCTTCAAAAGGAAAATGTGACCCCCCTCGTACTTCTTCTAGCCCAAGCTCAACTTCACCAACTGCTACTATACAAGTTACTAAAACTCCTAATAGTCAAGGAACTCCCTCCCCTCTTACATCTTCCAAATACAACATTCTGAATCAATTGGATAATATCAAGGCCGGTGCTACTCTTCTAGACATGGTTTTCGTCCTTGAGAAACATAAGCATCTAAAATGTTTCATGGAAGGAAAATCTTCCACCATAGCCAATCTCTCTGAAGAGGTAAAAGAAGAGAATTCTAGTGTAAATAAAGTAGGTGAAAATAGTATTAGACACCTTGTAAAAAACCCTCCATTTTTCATTTCTGTAAATATTATGGACAAAATAGCCCATTGTTGTCTGATGGATGGTGGTTCGGGCCCAAGAGTAATGTCAAAAATTATTATGGAAGAGCTAGGCTTGTCTTGTACAAATGAAAATACCAAAAGCATGTTCTCTTATAATAGTTTACAACAATCAACCATAGGTGAAATCAAGGACGTGACATTGGTTTTGTGCGCACATCCTAAAATAAGGAAAACCCTTAATATTCAGGTAATTGACATGCCAATGAGTAATTATTAAATCATCTTAGGAAGAGACTAGAAAGATTTGACCGGTGGATACCTCTCACTCGAAGGGACACACTTATCCATTCCTCGGAATGGGAAGAACATAATAGTCCTAAGGGAGGGAATAATTTCACTGTATATAAAAAGTATTCCATAGCCTAATGTAAATTATGTCGAGGAGGACTTAGGAGTATATTCCATCTTTTCTGATGAGTACAACACTACCTTGGAACAAATTGACTTAGAGGATGGGATGTGGCATATGCAATTTGATGGTTCATGCTCCAACGAAGGTAATGGAGATGGAATTATCCTATATTCTCCTGTAGGTAAAATTCACAACTTTTCCTATAGGTTATAATTTGCTTGTACAAACAACGTCATCGAATTTGAAGCATTACTACTAGGCATTGAAAATGCCTATAATTTAGGTTTTGGTCACCTTACAGTTTTTGGGGAATTTGAACTTGTTGTAAACCTTGTATGTAAGATATATTCTCGTAGCAACAAGTTAATGAAACACTACACCCAAACTTTTTGGGTGCTTATCTCAAACTTACTATCATTTAACATCACTCATGTTAAAAGGGAACTGAATTCAATGGATGATAGGTTAGTTGTTTTTGCAGCCTCTCCTTCTCGGCAAATTCTGCCACAAATACCTGATTTCACTTTTCAATATTTGTATCGTCCTCATATCCCTGACAATGTAGAGTCATGGAAGGTCTTCCCTAGTGATGAAAGCATCTATGCTTTCATACAAAATGAACCATATAAGCCCAAGGAGATTATATCCATGGAAGACAACAAGATTATGAAGGGCTTGACTCATCTAGAAAGTTCATTTTCATCGAGTGATGTGGGAAAAAAAGAAAAACATAAAGAAGAGGATTCTAAAAGGAAAGTGGATGAAACCATTTCCTTGAACATTGGGACACCCGATTTTCGAAATAATGTTAAGATAAGTGCCTAATGTATTGATGAAGAAAAATTGAAATTCACTGAGTTACTTCATGAATTTCAAGATGTTTTGTCTTGGTATTATGAGGATATTCGTGGTTTTGATCCTGATATTATACAACATGCCATCCCTATCAAGGAGGGCATACAAGAAGTTAGGAAAAAAAAAAGATCCATTCACCCCGCACTTGAAGCAACTATTCGGAAGGAGTTGGAAAAAATCTTGAAGGTTGGGATAATTTTCCCTGTTAAGTATTTTGAGTGGGTTTCCAATTTGGTTCCCATTCGGAAAAAAACTGGTCAGATCCGATTGTGCATCGATTTCTGCTTATTGAATAGAGCAAGCATAAAATACCATTTTCCTCTCCCTAATATGGAAATTATTTTGCAGCAAGTTACAGGGTCACAGATGATGTCCTTACTTAATGGTTTTTCTGGTTATAATTGGATCAAGGTAAAAAGGAAAGATAAATACAAAAACATTTTTATTACACGTTGGGGCACATTTTCTTATGAACGCATGCCTTTTGTCTTATCTTATGCAAGTGAGACTTTCCAAAGAGCTATGTACATAGATTTTTATGATCTGATTTGTAATATTATTCAGATTTATCTTAATGACTTGAATGTATATTCAAAGAACTGATTGGATCATTTTGGTCATCTTAGAAAGGTTCTCATGGGATGTAGGAAATTTGACATATCTTTAAATCCTTCTAAGTCTATTTTCAACATTACCCAGGGAAAGCTCCTTGGGCATATTGTCTCTGATTCAGGAATAAGGATAGATCCTGAAAGGATTGTTGTTATCCTAAATATTTATGCTCCTACTTCCAAAAAGGAGGTTCAAGCCTTTTTGGGCATCATCAACTTTGTCCATAGGTTTGTTCCTGAATTTGTTGTAATGGTCAAACCAATTCAAAATATTCTCAAGAAATATCGTTCCTTTGCTTCATCTGATGACGTTGAAAATGCTTTCATAAGGATCAAGAAGGAAATCAATTCCGCACCGGTTTTGGCGAAGACGGATTTTGAGAAAGAGTTTATTATATACACTAATTCCATAGAGGAAGAAATCTCTGCTATCCTCATGCAATGTGATGACCAGAATAATGAAAAACCAGTAGCTTCAATGAGTCAAAGCTTATAACATAGTTATCGACTTAATGAGAACTGTGACCTCAAAACGAGAACTCTGGCCCAAAAAACCCATATTTTCGCATAAACAAACATCAAAATCAACCCCCAAATCAAAAAGTGGTGCTATCGGTAGCACCATGTTTTTAAACGTGGTCAAAATTACAATATTTTTCAAACATGGTCTTCAAAACTTAGACAGTAGCTTAGAAAAACCTTGAAATCAACACCTAAAAAAAAAGATATTTTTTTTCTTTTTTTTTCTTTTCAAAACGTTAAATTTTGAGATCATTTGAAATCACATTTTTATCACTTGGTACCATTAAAACAGAAACCTCAAAATCAACCATCAAATTGAAAAGTACTGCTACTAGTAGAACCCATTCTAAAATTGGGGTATGAAAATGACACATTTTTATAATGTGGTAGAAGAACTCATCATTACTGTAAACAAAATCATAAAATCAACCCTTAAATAATTACTTTTTAAATCTTATTATCACACAAAGCACAAGGTAATACATAATGCTATGAAAATATCACAATATACTTTAAAAATTCAACGTCACTTTTTAATAATTTTTTACTTATAATAATAAAAAAGTAAATACAAGTTACATTGAATGAAACATAAATAATTTCTTAAAAGTATTGTTATATTGACC
>SNQJ01S0213695.1:0-15488 GCA_010110895.2 Picea sitchensis | reverse complement strand
CATTAATAGAAAAAAATTTAATTTTATTAAATTTTTTTCTATTAATGCCGCCCCCCACCCATATTAAAGTGCATTAATAGAAAAATTTTAAAATTTTTCTATTAATGCCCCCCGCCCCACCCATATTAAAGTTCTTCTATTAATGCCTCCCCACCGGGGGGCATTAATAGAAAAACTTTATTAATAGAAAAAATTCAATATGGGTGGGGGAGGCATTAATAGAAAAACTTTATACTCACATGTGGGTGGGGGGAACATTAATAGAAAAACTTTAATATGGGTGAGGAGGCATTAATAGAAAAACTTTATTAGGTGGGGGCATTAATAGAAAAACTTTAATAAAGTTTTTCTATTAATGCCCCCACCCATTATATTATATGATATTGATTGTTATTATTATAAACTTGTTTAATTTGATTACAATTAATGTTTTATAAGATAGAGATATATACTTCAAATCAAATAATGATATATATTAAATTTTTATAAATACTTTTAAATTAATTTATATATACATTATAACTTATATAAAGTTAATTAATCTACTACATAATATATGTTTACTATTTAATTTTGTAATAATTTAATTTTCAATATCTTATAACATAAGAAATTAATTTATATTTTATAAAATTATTTTTTATCAATGAGAAACTCTAATCAAATTTTTAATGGACAAAACTTTTCAAAACATTGTTTCACCATAACCATGTCTTAATTTTCACAAAATTTCACTTATATTTAAATTTCTACATCGAAAATAAAATTATAATTCACTAAATTGTACCCCTTCAATGTAAAATAATTATTTATAAAACATCAAAAGTGAAATCATGGAGTACTAAAAAAAATCCCATCTCAAATTCTTAAAAGATAAGATTTATTATTATTTTATATAACTAATATAATGAAAAGTAAGATTTATTATTATTTTATATAACTAATATAATGAAAAGTTAACTAATTTGATTATTTGTAGATGGAAAATACATAATGTATCATTTTAAATAAATTTGATTAATTGAAATGTTTTAGTTAATTAATTATGTGCATTTCTACACGATACAAAGTAATTATTTAGGAAAATACATAAAACTAAATAAAGTTGATGAATTAAAATACATAATATCTAAAATTTAAAAAAAAATGATTAATTAAAATATATAAAATTAAATAAATTTGAATAATTAAATTGTTTATTTATTTTATTTTATTAAATGTTAAAAGTAAAATTATTGATTTAAAAAAATTCCATGTCAAATCACTACATTAAAATCAAATTAACTATTTATTATTATAAAGGATACATATAATTTTACATTTACTTAATTGCAACATTGTAGATTGCTTCTTCAAACCCTTATAAAAGCATGGGTTGAGCCTTGGTTGCCAACAGAGGAAACTAGTCCAAGCCCAAGACCAATCAAAATTAAAAGATGTCCTCATGGGGCCATAATTGTGTAAATGTCCTATAAAATTCCAAACAAAAGATATAACATGATTAGTGACACAGGACCTAGACCAAAATCTATGAAAAAAGAGTAACATATAAAGAAACCAGTGACTTGGTCGAGGGATAAGCAGAATTGTCAGCCTCGTCGTCCAATTGTAGACATTGGAGGAGATGGCCATTCTGGAAAAATAGGACATTAAGATTTCTTTATAAAAAGATATAAATAAATAATTAAAATTATTGATATTCTAAAATGAAGCACAAAATTATATATGTGAAGGTATTTATTTTTTCATCATTTTAAATTTGAAAAAACTTAAATCAAAAAGAGATAGGTAGAATGTTTTTAAAATCAATGAGATAAAAAACAATAAATTATATAAATCTTTACAAATTATATCTAAAAATAAAAGTGAATCACAATTTATTTTTTTTATAATATAATATACTAGATTACTTGTTAGACACGAAAAAATAAAACATTGGCTCGCATGTCTAGTTGACTGGCTAGAAAGTGGGGGATTAGCACCGATCAAAATTGAATTTTTAATTAAAAAAATAAACTTAAAACAAATGTTAATTTTTGAATTTATTTGTCATTTTTGAAATAATAATAAATATCATAAAATGTTAAAAGAATGGTCAGATTTTCAATAGGTATTGGTTAAAAGTTATATATTTTTGAGTTTTTTGGCAAGAATCCAGCGATGTAAATATGGACAAAATCGTTATTTTTTGTTGTTTAAATTGTATTTCTAAATTCATAAATGGATTCAGTGTGTTGAAAAACCCCTTAGGCACTCAGATTATACAAACTTAGCTACTCAAATCTACAGATCCAACCATTCCTCACCAGATTTCGAGAAAAATCAAACAGAAAAAGTTGTTGGAAAACAACCAAAAGGTAGAACGTTTAGACTATCCTCACTACCAATGCTTGGTTGGTCAATGAGCATTGGTTCATCATAAAATATTTTCCTTTGACATTTAAAAACTAAAATCATCTCTATTCTAGTTGGCTCTTATCTATTCCCTGATATGGTGTAGCTTTCCACAACATTAAATCCATCCCAAAACTCACACCCAGATAAATATCCTACCATCGTATTAGTGTATGCATTACTTTATGTGTCACTTAATGAAGCCTTACCAAAGAAGCTTAGACACCTCATCTTTGTGAATCCCCACTTGAATTCATGTGTTATGAGCATCGTTGATTCTTGTCAATATCGGAATTGGCATTGCATTTAGTTTACATACTTCTTGTTTTTTAATCTAACACTCACCATAATGACATTTACTTTGTTATGTTTTCCTTCGACACTTGCCATAATGTGATTTCTTTTGTTATCTCGTTCTTGTTTCTAGCAACGTTGACCTCAATGTGATGACACTTTGCAAATATTTTGAGAATTCCCCATAGCTCTCTTTCCCCCTACCTCATCCCAAGCCCAATATCAAGGAGGCATATCCTTTGTAGCACTAGTGATTGGAACAACATTTTTAAAACTGGGTGAGATTCTTAAGAAGTCTACGGAGAAGTTAACATAATTTTTATTATCAACAAACTTATGCATTAGGGATTATGCTATAAATTTCCACTCATTTATACATTTGCACATGGTTTAATAAATAAAGTGAACAATCAATATCCTCAATAAAAATAACATACTTGGTGCCCTTGATGGGTAGTTTCATTTAGTTTTGTATTTCTATGGATCATATATCATTTCATTTCATTTAGTTTCATCTAGTTAAATAATCATTGTAATTGTTGACATCGATATTCAAATCCCATGAAAAAATTTAAACGCACCAATGTGTTTAATAATACAAGCGCCTTGATGTTCTACAATGTAAATGGTGAAGGAGGAGGAGCTACGGCCATACGAAGGCAATGGAGCAGGCGGAAAGCTTCACACCTCCCGCTTCGCCTGTAGGAGTAGCACCCCATATGATCACTCGCAAATTGGACGCCATGCACCCACCGCTGTTAGGGCTACAGTGGCCACCGCAGATAGCAGAAGGAGCGGCATTACCTGGTTCTCGAGGATTGTCGATCCTGCCTCATGTTTGATCATTAAGAGCATTGTGAAGTGGTTTTCCTCGGTCTTCAAGAAAAATTGCCCTGCGCTTTCTTCTGTCGCCGACGATGTTGATGCGATGGCTGTAATGATCATCCCGACTCCTCTTTATCCGTTGAATGTGAAGCTACAAGATGAATGCTATGACATGGAGATTCGATCGTGAGATCTTCAACCCTCACTCTATTACAGGAACAGATTTAAGAGTGACATTCTCGACCTTATATTCCATCGAAGATCGAGGCTTTATTCTAGACATCGCGTCACGGCTTGCTCAAAGACTGTTACGGGATTTCCTCTTTTTGTAAAGACCATCACCGGTTCTTCTCTCTGCTTGCAGGCTCAGGATTCAGACTCTATTTTTTAGCTCAAAGCCCAGATCCACCAGGCTACAGGTATTTCACCTTGGTTTCAACGACTAATATTTGAAGGACGATAGCTTGTGGATGGTTCTCTGCTGCAGGGTTATGGTAATCTAAAGAATGTAACCATTTCTCTCATTTCTTGTCTGCATTGAGGAGCACCATCCTCCACTCATCCAAGCTCTTACAAGCACGTCGTGAAAATAGGGATTTCCTCTCCTTTGGGGTCCAAGGATGAAACTTCCAAACCAAAGGATCTTTTTGGCTCTACCTTCATTGTGGAGCAGTTCGCAGAACCTCCAACAACAAAGTTCGAAGATCCCCATGTCTATGGCTCAACATATATCTACCAGCAAAAATCCCTCATCTGTCGTTTCAACGAACTATGGCCCTCAGCTTATGCGCTAAGAGAATGGGTGAATAAGACCTGGTCATCAGGTCATGAGTTGTTATTTTTCTCCAAAGGGTTCTTCATTGTTAACTTTTCCATAGAGGCAGATTGCCAACACGTGCAATAACAAGGTCCATGGTTCAGGGGTAGATTTGGTCTTTCCATGCAGAGATAGTTCCCTGATTTCAACCCACTGACTACAATTTCTATGACTGCATCGGTCTGGGTAAGACTCCCCAATTTGCCTTTTCATTTTTATACTCCAACTTTTTTACCTACCTTGGGCAATGTGTTGGGTAGGATTATCAAGATTGACATAGACCGGATAACGAAAGGCTTCATCACTTTCTCCTGCATATGCGTTGAAATCGACCTCAGTCAAGGCCTACCGAATACGATTCTTATAGATTGGACTGAGAATTATCCTTACATGCAACTGGTCGATTATGAGAACATTGCTTTCAGGTGCCACTCTTGTCAACAAACAGGGCACCTTCAGGCATCTTGTCCTTTATCCCCAACCCCATTCTCATCCCTCGGAGCTCGGAAAAGGGTTAATGGTTGGCAAGACCCTAAAAATCACAAAAACCGCTCGAACTCTTCATCTGATAACAAGCAACATAGAAAATATGCCCTGGCTCCTCTGCCTTCTACAACACCATCGCAGTCTCCAATAAATGCGCAACAACCATCCACAGACCCAAAACACGAGCCTTTGGCTTCAGGGCAACATCCTGAAGCTTCAAAAATTTTGACTCTGAATCCTGCAATTCATCATTTTCACACTCCCCTCGAAAAGGATGAATCAAATGACATAATCATGGCCACAGCTCCGCCCTCATGGACTCATAAACATCCTCATGAATCGGATAATTCAGATAGTGATAAGGAAGCACCCTTTTCTTCCGCAGCTCAAGATTCTGGCATTTCCTCAGACCATATGGCTTTGGTGGCGAAGGTTGTTGAGCCTATCAGTTCCTCTAGTTGGATTGGTGTTCGTAAGAAAAAAGGCAGAAAGGATCCTCTCAGGCCAATACAATGACCCGACCCTTTCTCCTTATTTTGTAAGTTGTAATGTTTCATCTTGTTATGCTCATGCACTCTTTATGGTTCTCTTCTAGCATCGGTTAGTCTCTAATACTCCCCTATTCTCTTTTTGGGGTTTTTTTCTATCAGCAAATCTTTGTATCACTCTGTACTTTTTCTTGGTTAAATAAAAACATTCGCATCTAATTTATTTTAAAAAAAAAGATATTCAAATCTCATAAAAATATTTCAAAACATTGTATATGTTTCAAGGTATTTTTTTTCATCATTTTTAATATAAAAAATATTTTAAATAAAAAAATAAAAAATATTTTAAATAAAAAAATAAATTATTAGAAACAAACAAAAAAAAATCATAATAAACTACTTTATTTATTCTATCGACTTTAAAAATAATTTAAGAAGATTTTCACAAACCTTTTCCTTATTAGTTTGGAAGTATGCAACGTAAATGGAATATAGCTAAACCTGCAATAAGAATGTTTTTAAAATATGATATTGCTTACTAATTTCCTTAATCATTTTCAAAAGAACATCTTAATTTTCCACTTGAAATTTTATGAGAATTTTGATTTTTCAATATTAATTTAATCCTTGAAATTGAAATGAGTAGTCATTCTCCACTATCTACTTCCAATGCTATGGTTCTCCAAATATATTCACTTTTATCCTTGAAATGAGTAAAGTCATCATCCAACCACCATTTATTTAAGTCATCCATTACGTCGAGGGTGGGGTTTTGATATGGTATTGAGTTTGTAACATATTTATTTAGTTCGTTATGTGATTAGATGTTTGTGGTCTTCTTTAGTATAAGTTAAATATGTTAATTGTTTTGAAGTAAGTTGTAATTTTTATATGAATAACAGGACATTAGTGGAATGTGCTCGCAGCATGTTGAAAGGTAAAAACATTTCTAATGGTTTTTGGGCAGAAGCCATTAACACTGTTGTTTACTTAAAGAATAGAAGTCCAACTAAAATTCTAGATTCAAAAACACTTTTTGAAGTTCTTTATGGTTATAAACTTGAGGTTGGTCATTTAAAAATATTTGGTTCAAAGGCATTTGCTCATATTCCCAAAGATGAGAGAAGAAAACTGGATGCAAAATCTGTTAAGTGTATATTCATTGGTTATTGTGATGATGATAAGGCATACAAGTTGTTTGATCTTAGTACCCATAAGTTGATTGCAAGCAGAGATGTGATTTTTCATGAGAATACAAATGATGAGATAAGTAAAAATGATGTTTGGTATACTCCTTATGACAATGATGCTCATGCAAAAGTTGAGATAGATGATGAACAGGAACAGGAACAGGTACAGGAACAAACTGGAAGCATCATGGATACTACAGACACTCTTGAGTCACTCAAAAAAGATCTTACGCCACAAAGCAGAAGAAATGAAAGTGGTGGAACTCAAAGGAATTCATCACGAACAATTCAGGTACCTTCTAGGTATAAAGATTATGCATTAATGACACAAGTAATGAATGTTGTGGAACCTGTTACTTATGAACAAACTAAAGATCATAAGGAATGGAAAAATGCAATGAATGAAGAATATGAATCGATAATGAAGAATGAAACATGGGAATTAACAAAACTTTCTGAAAACAAAGTTCTCATGAAGAATATGAATCGATAATGAAGAATGAAACATGGGAATTAACAAAACTTTCTGAAAACAAAGTTCTCGTAGGATGTAAATGGCTATATAAAACCAAATTTAATGCAGATGGAAGTGTTGATAAATACAAGGCTAGATTAGTTGCAAAAGGGTATTCACAAAAAGAAGGAATTGATTATGAGGACACGTTTGCACCTGTAGCTAAGTTAAATACAATTAGAGTCATGATTGCATTAGCTACACAACACAATTGGAAAATACATCAGTTAGATGTTAAATCTGCATTTCTGAATGGTGATTTAAAAGAGAAGTTTATTTGGTTCAGCCTGAAGGATTTATAAAGAAAGGAAAAGAGGATCTTGTGTGTAAACTAAAGAAAGCTCTATATGGTTTAAAACAAGCACCCAGATCTTGATATATCAAAATTAATTCATTCTTTGCTCAGAAAGGTTTTGTGAAAAGCAAAAATGATCCTAATATGTATGTCAAAAAGGATGAAAATGGGAATGTTGCTTTGGTATCTTTATATGTTGATGATTTGATTATAACAGGCAATGCTTCTCACTTGATTGAAGATATTAAAATTCAGTTATCACTGATGTTTGAAATGAAGGATCTTGGTGAAATACATTATTGTTTAGGTCTGGAAATATGGAGAAAAGATGGTAAAACAATGGTCACTCAAAGTAAATACATAAGGGAAATACTGGAAAGATTCAATATGAATGAATGCAAGGCAGTGTCAACACCTTTAGAACAGAATGCAAAGTTATCTAGTGTTGATGAAACTAAAGAAGCAAATGGTACTCTGTATCGCCAATTGGTGGGAAGTTTGAACTATCTCACTGCTACCAGACCAGACATAGCATATTCAGGCAACATCCTTAGTCAATTCATGGCTAAGCCACTTAAAAGCCACTGGGTAGCTGCAAAGAAAGTCCTTCGATGTCTGAAAGGAACTGTTAATTTTGGTATTATGTATACTGATAATTGTGATGTTGAGTTGGCAGGTTACTTTAATTTAGATTAGACCGAAAATCCCGATGACAGGAAATCAACTTCAGGATATGCATTCAACATTGGTACAGGGGTCATGTCTTGGAGCAATAAGAAACAGCCAACTGTTTCTTTATCATCAACTGAAGCTAAATACAAAGCTCTATGTAATGCTACATGTGAAGCTGTTTGATTAAGGAGAATTCTTGAAGATATTGGCAATAAGCAAATGAAGCCTACTGTTCTCAAATGTGACAATCAAAGTTCTATTAAATTGGCACACAACCCAATATATCATGCTAGAACAAAGCATATTGAAATCCAACATCATTTTGTAAGAGAAAATATACAAGAGAAGGAAATTGACTTGATCTACTATAATACCACTGAGAATGTGGTTGACATCTTTACCAAGCCTCTTGGAAAGATGAGTTTTAAAGAATGTAGGAAACAGTTAGGTGTGGTAGAGAATCCATTTCTCCATTAAGGAGAAGAGTTGAAATAATAATGTCAAAATGTTTAAATTACTATTCTGTTAGATTGTTAGGATACATGTAAGTAGAGATCCTATTTCTAAGGAGTTAGTTAACAGCTCACATAGCTTATAAATGTAATCCTTTTTTGATTAATGTGATGAGAGAAATCATGAGTTCTACCTCAGTTTCTAATTATGCCATCTCGTATATTTTCTTGGATAGTGTTGTTTTTGTACTTTTTAAGTCGAGAATCGGGAAAAGTTTATAATAATTAAGTTCATCGAATGAGTTTTTTTAAATATAATATTAAATTTTGTATATAAAATAATATTATTATGTTATATTAAATTTAATTATATAAAATAATTTGGAATATATTAAAAGATGGTAGATTTTAATTATGTTAATATGATTTTAAGTTTTATGTTATTAAATTGTTTTTTTCAATTTTAATGAAAATAAATTTTTAATTATTCAAAAACAATTTGTTTTTAATTTGTTTTTATGTTATATGATGTTGATTATTATAATATAGTTGTTTAATTTGATTATCAATAACAAAATATTTAATGTTTTATAAGATGAGATATATATTTTAAAAAAATTAATGAAAACAAATTTTTAATCATTCAAAAACATTTTTATGTTATATGATGTTGATTATTATGATATAGTTGTTTAATTTGATTATCAATAACAAAATATTTAATGTTTTATAAGATGAGATATATACTTTAAAAAAATTTAATGAAAACAAATTTGTAATCATTCAAAAACATTTTTATGTTATATGATGTTGATTATTATTATTATAGCTTTTTTTAATTTGATTATTATTATTATAGCTTTTTTTAATTTGATTATCAATAACAAAACAATTAATATTTTATAAAATGATATATATATACTTTAAAAAAGTTTAATAACAAAGCAACTAATGTTTTATAAGATGAGATATATACTTAAAAAAGTTTAATGAAAACAAATTTTTAATCATTCAAAAACAATTTTATGTTATATGATATTGATTATTATTATTATTATAGACTTGTTTAATTTGATTATCAATAACAAAATTAATGTTTTATAAGATAGAGATATATATTTCAAATCAAATAATGATATATATTAAATTTTTATAAATACTTTCAAATTACATTATAACCTATATAAAATTAATTAATCTACTCTACTGTATAATATATATTTACTATCTAATTTTGTAATAATTTATTTTTCAATATTTTATAACATAATGAATTAATTTATATCTTATAACATATAAAATTAATTTTTATTAATGAGAAACTCTAATCAAATTTTTAATGAATTAATTTATATCCTATAACATATAAAATTAATAAAAAATAATGAATTAATTTATATCTTATAACATATAAAATTAATTTGTATTAATAAGAAACTCTAATCAAATTTTTAATCAATTATTTTATATCTTATAATATATAAAATTAATTTTTATTAACGAGAAACTCTAATCAAAATAAAATTAATTTTTATTAATGAAAAACTCTAATCAAATTTTTAATGAATTAATTTATATCTTATAATATATAAAATTAATTTTTATTAACGAGAAACTCTAATCAAATTTTTAATGGACAAAACTTTTCAAAACATTGTTTCACCATAACCATGTCTTAATCTTTACAAAATTTCACTTATATTTGAAATTTCTACATCTAAAATAAAATTATAATTCACTAAATTGTACCCCCTTCAATGTAAAATAATTATTTATAAAGCATCAAAAGTGAAATCATGGAGTACAAAAAACGTCCCATCTCAAATTCTTAAAAGATAAGATTTATTATTATTTTATATAACTAATATAATGAAAACTAAATGAATTTGATTATTTGTAGATGGAAAATACATAATGTATCATTCTAAATAAATTTGATTAATTGAAATGTTTTAGTTAATTAATTATGTGCATTTTTACATGATACAATTATTTAGGAAAATACATAAAACTAAATAAAGTTCATGAATTAAAATACATAATATCTAAAATTAAAAGAATTTGATTAATTAAAATATATAAAATTAAATAAATTTGATTAATTAAATTGTTTATTTATTTTATTTTATTAAATGTTAAAAGTAAAATTATTGATTTAAAAATTTTCCATGTCAAATCACTACATTAAAATTAAATTAACTATTTATTATTATAAAGGATACATATAATTTTACATTTATTTAATTGCAACAATGTAGATTGCTTCTTCAAACCCTTATAAAATTATGGGTTGAGCCTTGGTTGCCAACAGAGGAAACTAGTCCAAGCCCAAGAACAATCAAAATTAAAAGATGTCTTCATGGGGCCATAGTTGTGTAAATGTCCTATAAAATTCCAAACAAAATATATAACATGATTAGTGACATAGGACCTAGACCAACATCTACAAAAAAAAAGTAACATATAACAGAAACCAGTTACTTGGTCGAGGGATAAGCGGAATTGTCAACCTCGTCGTCCAATTGTAGACATTGGAGGAGATGGCCATTCTGGAAAACTAGGACATTAAGATTTCTTTATAAAAATATATAAATAAATAATTAAAATTATTATTTTCTAAAATGAAGCACAAAATTATATATGTGAAGGTATTTATTTTTTCATCATTTTAAATTTGAAAAAATTTAAATTAAAAAAGAAGTAGGTAGGTTGTTTTTGAAAACAATGAGATAAAAAACAATAAATTATATAAACCTTTACAAATTATATCTAAAAATAAAAGTGAATAAATTTATTTTATTTATAATATAATATACTAGATTACTTGTTAGACACTAAAAAACAAAACATTGGCTAGCATGTCTAGTTGACTTGCTAGAAAGTGGGGGATTAGCACGGATCAAAATTGAATCTTTTTAATTAAAAAAATAAACCTAAAAAAATGTTAATTTTTTAATTTACTGGTTATTTATGAAATAATAATAAATATCATAAAATGTTAAAAGAATGGTCAGATTTTCAATAGGTATTGGCTAAAAGTTTTATTTTTTGAGTTTTTTGGCAGGAATTTGGTAGTGTAAATCTGGACAAAATCGTTATTTTTGTTGTTTAAATTGTATTTCTAAATGCATAAATGGATTCAGTGTGCTGAAAAACCCCTTAGGCACTCAGATTATACAAACTAAGCCACTCAAATCTACAGATCCAACCATTCCTCACCAGATTTCGAGAAAAATCAAACAGAAAAAGTTGTTGGAAAACAACCAAAAGGTAGAACGTTTAGACTATCCTCACTTCCAATGCTTGGTTGGTCAATGAGCATTGGTTCATCATAAAATATTTTCCTTTGACATTTAAAAACTAAAATCATCTCTATTCTAGTTGGCTCTTATCTATTCCCTCATATGGTGTAGCTTTCCACAACATTAAATCCATCCCAAAACTCACACCCAAATAAATATCCTACCATCGTATTAGTGTATGCATTATTTTATGTGTCACTTAATGAAGTCTTACCAAAGAAGCTTAGACACCTCATCTTTGTGAATCCCCACTTGAATTCATGTGTTATGAGCATGGTTGATTCTTGTCAATATCGGAATTGGCATTGCAATTAGTTTACATACTTCTTGTTTTTTAATCTGACACTCACCATAATGACATTTATTTTGTTATGTTTTCCTTCGACACTTGCCATAATGTGATTTATTTTGTTATCTCGTTCTTGTTTCTAGCAACGTTGACCTCAATGTGATGACACTTTGCAAATATTTTGAGAATTTCTCAAAGCTCTCTTTCCCCCTACCTCATCCCAAGCCCAATATCAAGGAGGCATATCCTTTGTAGCACTAGTGCTTGGAACAACATTTTTAAAACTGGGTGAGATTCTTAAGAAGTCTACGGAGAAGTTAACATAATTTTTATTATCAACAAACTTATACATTAGGGATTATGCTATAACATTCCACTCATTTATACATTTGCACATGGTTTAAGAAATAAAGTGAACAATCAATATCCTCAATAAAAATAACATACTTGGTGCTCTTGATGAGTAGTTTCATTTAGTTTTGTATTTCTATGGATCATATATCATTTCATTTCATTTAGTTTCATCTAGTTAAATAATTATTGTAATTGTTGACATCGATATTCAAATCCCATGAAAAAATTTAAACACGCTAATGTGTTTAATAATACAAGCGCCTTGATATTCTACAGTGTAAATGGTGAAGGAGGAGGAGCTACGGCCATACAGAGGCAGTGGAGCAGGCGGCAAGCTTCACACCTCCTGCTTCGCCCGTAGGAGTAGCACCCCATATGATCGCTCGCAGATTGGATGCCATGCACCCGCCGCTATTAGGGCTACAATGGCCACCACAGATAGCAGAAGGAGTGGCATTACCTGGTTCTCGAGAATTGTCGATCCGGCCTCATGTTTGATCATTAAGAGCGTTGTGAAGTCTTCAAGAAAAATTTCCCTGTGCTTTCTTCTGTCGTCGATGATGTTGATGCGATGTCCGTAACAGTCATCCCGACTCCTCTTTATCCGTTGAATGTGAAGCTATAGGATGATCACTATGACACGGATATTCGATCGCGAGATCTTCAACCCTCGCTCTGTTACAGGAACAGAGTTAAGAGTGACATTGTCGGCTGCATATTCCATCGAAGATTGAGGCTTTATTCTAGACATCACGTCACGGCTTGCTCCGAGACTTTTACGGGATTTCCCCTTTTTGTAAAGACCATCGCCGATTCTTCTCTCTGCTTGCAGGCTCGGGATTCAGACTCTGTTTTTTAGCTCAAAGCTCAGATCCACCAAGCTACAGGTATTTCACCTTGGTTTCAACGACTAATATTTGAAGGACGATAGCTTGTGGATGGTTCTCTGCTGCAGGGTTATGGGAATCTAAAGAATGTAACCATTTCTCTCATTTCTTGTCTACGTGGAGGAGCACCATCCTCCACTCATCCAAGCTCTTACAAGCACATCGTGAAAATAGGGATTTCAGCGCCTTTGGGGTCCAAGGATGAAACTTCCAAACCAAAGGATCTTTTTGGCTCTGCCTTCATGGTGGAGCAGTTCACAGAACCTCCAACAACAGAGTTCGAAGATCCCCATGTCTATGGCTCAACATATATCTACCAGAAAAAATCCCTCATCTGTCGTTTCAACGAACTATGGCCCTTGGCTTATGCGCTAAGAGAATGGGTAAATAAGACCTGGTCATCAGGTCATGAGTTGTTATTTTGCTCCAAAGGGTTCTTCATTGTTAACTTTTCCACAAAGGCAGATTGCCAACGTGTGCAATAGCAAGGTCCATGGTTCATGGGTAGATTTGGTCTTTCCATGCAGAGATAGTTCCCTAATTTCAACCCACTGACTACGATTTCTATGACTACATCGGTTTGGGTAAGACTCCCCAATTTACCTTTGCATTTTTATACTCCAACTTTTTTACCTACCCTGGGCAATGTGTTGGGTAGGATTATCAAGATTGACATAGACTGGATAACGAAAGGCTTCGTCACTTTCTCCCGCATATGCGTTAAAATCGACCTCAGTCAAGGCCTACCGAATATGATTCTTATAGATTGGACTGAGAATGATCCTTACATGCAACTGGTTGATTATGAGAACACTGCTTTCAGGTGCCACTCTTGTCAACAAACAGGGCACCTTCAGGCATCTTGTCCTTTATCCCCAACCCTATTCTCATCCCTTGGAGCTCGGAAAAGGGCTAATGGTTGGCAAGACCCTAAAAATCATAAAAATCGCTCGAACTCTCCATCTGACAACAAGCAACATAAAAAATATGCCCCAGCTCCTTTGCCTTCTACAACACCATCGCAGTCTCCAATAAATGTGCAACAACCATCCTAGTCTCCAATAAATGCGCATCAACCATCTGCAGACCCAAAACACGAGCCTTTGGCTTAAGCGCAACATCCCAAAGCTTCAAAAAATTTTACTCTGAATCCTGCAGTTCATCCTTTTCACACTTCCCTCGAAAAGGATGAATCAAATGACATAATCATGGCCACAGCTCCGCCCTCATGGACTCAGAAACGTCCTCATGAATCGGATAATTCAGATAGTGATAAGGAAGCACCCTTTGCTTCCGCAGCTCAAGATTCTGGCATTTCCTCAGACCATCTAGCTTTGGTGACGAAGGTTGTTGAGCTTATCAGTTCCTCTGGTTGGATTGGTGTTCGTAAGAAAAAACGCAAAAAGGATCCTCTCAAGCCAATACAATGACCCAACCCTTTCTCCTTATCTTGTAAGTTGTAATGTTTCATCTTGTTATGCCCATGCACTCTTTATGGTTCTCTTCTAGCATAGGTTAGTCTCTAATGCTCCCCTGTTCTCTTTCTGAAATCTTTTTTTATCAACAAGTCTATGTATCACTCTGTTAAATAAAAAGATTCTCATCTAATTTATTAAAAAATATATATATATTCAAATCTCATAAAAATATTTCAAAACATTATATATGTTTCAAGGCACTTTTTTTCATCATTTTTAATATAAAAAATATTTTAAATAAAAAAAAATTATTAAAAAAAAAATCATAATAAATTAATTTATTTATTCTATCGACTTTAAAAATAATTTAAGAAGATTTTCACAAACCTTTTCCTTATTAGTTTGGAAGTATGCAATGTAAATTGAATATAGCTAAACATGCAATAAGAATGTTTTTAAAATATGATATTACTTACTAATTTATTTTAATCATTTTCAAAAGAACATCTTAATTTTCCACTTGAAAATTTATGAGAATTTTGATTTTTCAATATTAATTTAATCCTTGAAATTGAAATGAGTAGTCATTCTCCACTATCTACTTTCAATGCTATGGTTCTCCAAATATATTCACTTTTATCCTTGAAATGAGTAAAGTCATCATCCAACCACCATTTATTTAAGTCATCCATTACGTCGAGGGTGGAGTTTTGATATGGTATTGAGTTTGTAACATATTTATTTAGTTCGTTATGTGATTAGATGTTTGTGGTCTTTAAGTATAATTTAGTATAAGTTAAATATGTTAATT